>PISW01004090.1:0-179473 GCA_004023785.1 Mungos mungo
GGGGAGGGGGCTGCACTCATAAGAAGGGATGAGATCCACCCAGGGCAGAAGCTGGGACGCTGGGAGGCAAGGGGGCCGAGGGCAGGATTCTGGGGAGTGTGACTTTCAGCAGAAGCCAACAAAGGAGCCTGGAACCAAAAGTCTAGTAAGATCAGAGGGACCCGAGACATGGCATCACAGAAACCATGGCAACGAGAGCAGGTGGCATCATGGGAAAGACGCCGGTGGGACCGCGAAGCCAGTAGACCGTGGCAGTAGGGCTTCCTCAGAGCCCCCTCGGTGGCCCGTGCGAGTGTCAGAGTGGGAGGAGGAGGCCACATGGGGAGCGAGGTGTTTTCCATGAATTATCGCGACCCCCGAAGGCTGTGCAGCAGGGAGCATGGCCGTCCCCTTCCCTTGGGGCAGCGGTGAGGTCGGGTGACACGAAGCTACTTGCTACTTGCTGCAGGTCGTAAGCACGGCAGTCAGGCTCAAGTGCAGCCTCTCTCGGCGGCAGCGTCCCCCTGCCCGTCATGGGGGCATCGGTACCTCTGCTCGGTCATGGTCACTGAGATTGGATTTCCCAAGGGGGCCCACCTTCAACAGCCATTGGCAGTGAGCACAGGTTTGCAGGTGCTCTTCATAAAGCTTTTCTTTTTAATGTTTATTTATTTTTGAGAGAGGAAGAGAGAGAGAGAGAGTGTGAGCAGGGGAGGAGCAGAGAGAGAAGGAGACCCAAACTCGGAACCAGGCTCCAGGCTCTGAACTGTCAGCACCGAGCCCGATGCGGGGCTCAAACTCACGTGCTGAGATCATGACCTGAGCTGCCGTTGGATGCTCAACCGACTTAGCCGCCCAGGCAAGCTGGTGCCCTTCAGAGTAAACTCTGGGGAAGGCGCAGGGCAATGTGGGGGTGCCAGGGCGGCAGGCAGCCAGAACCTCGGAGTGATGGTTTCATGCACGCAGAAAGAGGCTCTAACCCACCCAGGATGGGGCGGGACCACTAGCTGAGCCCCCGGTTTGCGATCAGAGTCAGAGGGCAGGATGCGGTTGGGAGGGGCTGGTAGGGTGGGGCCCGCGCTGAGCTCCGGGGTAAGTGATTGGCTAGAGAGGGCACCGCAAAGCTGCTTTGGACACCAGGGAGCATTATGTGGTGGTGGGGGGGGGGTGCACAGGGGTGAGTGTGGCGTCAGCTCAAGATGCCTCCAGATCACTGCCGGCCAAGCACCCTGTGCGGGCATCAAGCACCCTGTGCGGGCATCTCCAAATGGCTCAGCTGGCCTGGCCTCACCAGCCTTTCCCTCTGGAGTTTCCTGCTCCCCTTCGCCTGGCCACCTCTCCTACTGGCTCACTCACCAGGGAGTGCAGAATGGCCTCTCGGGACCCTTCCCTGCCTCTCCGATCCTCCTCACTTCAAGTGCTGGGACGTGGGCAGGAAACCTGAAGGTCCCAAACATCCCCACAGAGATGCGATTCAAACAGCGAGGCCAAAACAAACGTATTCAAGCTGAAACGTAAAATACCTACAGCAGATGACCGAGCAGCTTTATTTGTTCTGGAAAAACGGCCTGCTGCTGTCCAGCTGAAATCAAGTGTCACGCGAGTCGCAAGAAGACAGAGGGATGAGGGGACAGCGAGAGGGGATGGAGGGCAGGGTTCCCTTCACCAGCCGAAGCCCGCCGGTGGAGTACCGTGTCCCGGGGCCAGAGCGCCAGCCTGCGAGTCCTGGGTCCCTCTGCTGCCAGACCTGTGAACCTGTCCCCAGACGGGGCAGCGACTGGTGAGGGAGACACAACCCCACGGCAGCCTGGGGGGGTGGTCGGATGTGTCTCTGACCTTCCATCTTGTCACTCGTGTCCCATCGGAAAGGGTTTGGCCCCCTCCGCTCCAGCCAGCCCCTCTAGATGTAACATCAGGGGCCACACAGACGGGGTCAGGACCCTGACGAGTGCGTGGAGAAGGCTGGGGGCTGGCGGGACCAGCCTCTCACCGGTGCTTGCCCCAGGGCTCCCGGGCGTGCCGATGGGTGTGACCCAGCACAAGCCACTTCTCCTGGGACCAAGCGAGCCGCCGATGTCCAGGGCTGCCCAGTCCTGACAGCCTTGCAATAGCCTTCTGCCTCACACCCAGGCCCAGAGGGCCCCATGGGGCGCTGAATTGGAAATCGAGGCTGCAGCCTCTAAGGGAAGGGTCAGATAGAGGTCCTGTTAGGTGGGACCCCCACTGGGAAGGAAGCCCCCCTCTCAACACAAGGGCAGCCTGGCCTCAGGTCTCCGCAAGTCTTCTGAAAGGCCTTCAGCAGGGGGCATCCCCCCACTACACAGCAGGGGGGCTGGACCTCCTTGGGGCAGACAGCTGTAAGGGAGGCTGCAGTCCGGGGAGGGAGGCAGGTGGGTGGACAAGCGGATGGAGGGGCCCTGGCAGAACAGCCACCGCCCGCCCCTCCTGATTAACAGCCACGCCGCACCCCGAGTGACATGCCGAAGTGATTTACAGAGTTTTATGGTCTGTGATTTAGCACACCTAGACTTGACTATCTCTATCCTAATTAAATTAACAAAAAATTAAGAGCGACAAAATGGCAAAGATTTACTGATTTATCTAACGTGTGCCCTTGCTGCTTAGATGGGCACAAACTCCTTTTAACTCTGAATGAAGTAAAAGGAAGTCTCAGGCATTTGAGCTACTCATCTGCCAAAAATTTAGCAATGGGTTCAGAGGAGGCTCTTGAAGGCCAGCACATCCACTGTCCGGACCATCACATGCAGTGTCGCGTCTGTGGGGGCTGCACGGCGCCCTCGAGGGGGAACCGGCCCTGGGCACGCGGGATCAGCCCCAGGGGAGGCTCGTGGCCCAGGCCATCAAAGCCCCATGAGAAGCAGCGAGTGTGAACTGTGTTGCAGGTGGCATTTCCGGCAGACGAATGGAGCCATGGCCTCCTTTCTGTCTACTGTCCCATGTGCCAACACCCTGGAGCGAAGCCTCCCCATGGAGCTTTCCTGAAAGAGAAGCTACAGCTTCCCCACCACCCCCGTGCCTTCCCAGAATGGCCTCGAGTGGGCAGGGGGGCAGCTCTGGAGAGAGGGCCATGCCTTCCTCTGCCCTGCGGCTCCAGCACACTCACGCTGCCGTGCGGCCAACTCTGGACCCGCTCGCCCCCTGCTCTGGAGGCAGAGGCTCTCTACCCTCCTCTCTGCACACCCAGAACCAGGGGAGGGGCTGGCACATGGCGAGGACTTACTAATCCCCCGCGGTCCTCAGCATCACCATCCTCCTCCTCCTCCTCCTCAATGTCATCATCATCATCGTCACCATCACCACTATCCTCTTCCTAGTCACTGCCATCCTCCTCCTCCTCCTCATCATCAATGCCGTTGTCATCACCGTCCTCCTTCTTCCCATCAATGCCACATCACCACCATCGTCACCATCACCACCATCCTCTCCCTCGTCAGCGTCCTCAATGTCACCAGCCTCCTCACCATCAGTGCCGTCATCACCAACATGTCACCATCCTCCTCCTCCTCAACGTCATCATTATCATCTTCATCTTCTTCACCATCAACGCCATCCTCTTCCTCATCAGTGTCATCTTTGACACCAACTTCCTCATCATCACTGACAACCTCATCACCTTCTTCTCATCAATGTCATCCTCCTCCTGCTCATCATCCTCACCGTCCTCCTCACCATCAAGTCCTCCTCCTCCTCCTCCCCACTGTCCTCCTCACCATCAATGTCATCATCATCACCATCCTCCTCACCATCAATGTCCTCCTCACCATCAATGTCATCATCATCACTGTCCTCCTTATGATCACTGTCACCATCCTCCTCCTCATTATCAATGTCATCATCGTCTTCATCACCACCATCCTCACCTCCTCCCCCTCAGTGCCATCAGCAGCAGCACCACTAACACCCCGCCCCCCAGGCCGGCACTTACATAGGGCTTACCCTGGGCCATCTGTTGCTCTGAGGGCTTTGGGTGTAGGAATTGCTTTAGTGCTCTCATCAACCCCATGGAGTTGGTGTACGAGTATTTACTCTCATCTTCCAGAAGAGGAGACTGAGGCACATAGAGGTTAGTTACTAGGCTAGTAAGAGACACAACTGGGATTTTAACCCATCTGAATCTATCTCCAGGGTCCACGTCCTAGATCACTACCCCACGCTGTGCTGAATGCAGGCACGGAGCCCGAGGGAATGAAGGCGGCTCTCCCCACCATTTATATTAGGCACCAATATCCCTCTTGGCCCTCCTTCCTCACCCCTGTGGCAAAGATCTCAGTCTGTCGACGAACTGGGGTTGGGACCCACACTCTCGGCACCGTGCTGTTTCCACCGTGCCATTTATAAGTAAGCGTGCCCCTGTTTTGTGACGCCGCCATGATCTTGCTCCTGGCGCCCACAGGACACGAAGTCCCGTACACGCACGGACATGGGCTATTTGCTCATCACTGTAATCCCGGGGCTTAGCACGGGTCCTGGCACAGAACAGCTGCTTAGTAACTAGCTATTGGTTGTATCAATAAATGAACTAACAGCAGAAAGGGAGGCATTTCCTTCCAGATTTCTTAGACGCCACCATTACATAACATATAATGTGTTTTCCCATCTAAGCCATTTGTGTATGTATTTATTTATAGTTATATATATAAATTCCTATGTCTGAGTGCCCACGTCCATGCGTCTGTTCCACAGGTGTGTGTGTGTGTGTGTGTGCGTGCGCGTGTGTTTTAGCTAATAAATCACTGCAACAAAATGGCGTGCACTTAATGCTTCGTGTCAAGTGTTTCCTTTTATATCTCCACGTGCAGAAGGCGCATAAACGCAGGGAGAAATGAAAAGAGCACTGGATTGACATCCTGAGCGACGGGTCCGAGGTCCTGGACCAGCTTCACTATGGTGGGGTGAGCACACCACACACGGGGGTACTAAGGAATGCCAATGTGGCAAAGCGTAAAGACATGTTGTGCAAACTCCAGGGGGAAAATAACTGATCTAGGTTACCAGGTCCCCAGAGGAATTTGCCAACTGCCCTAGCAACGGAGCCTGGCCTTGGACTGAGGGACCACGGTGGTGCCCGTCCGGGGGAGTGACGGTAACCTTCACTGGTTTCCGGGCCCCATTTTTACCTGGCACCACACCACACGTTGTGGAGTGACTATCTTGTGTCGTCTCTACAACAGTCCTGTCTAGTACCTGGTTGTATAGATTTTACAGAAAAAAGACAGGATATTCTGAAGGCAGATCCTAATTCAGCTAGCACCTCGGTGTCCATGGCAGAGATAGCCTCTGAACCCGTTTGCCCAATCTCTTCTTTGAGTACTACTTGGGTACGTGGCCAAGACTGTATTTCTCAGCATCTTGTGCAGTTAGATGTGGCTATAACTGAGTTGTGGCCAATGGGATATGGGAGATGGGATAGAGGCAGAAATGTTATCTCCCCCCTTTCTTCCTGCTGGAATGCAAGCACTATGTTTTGAGCTCAAGCAGCCATCTTGTGCCAGGAGGCACAAGCTGTGAATTGAGAATAGCAATGCTGCATGTTGGGAAGGCAGGACTCTGATCAGCCCCCAGCTGCCGTGCTGCTCTGGAAGCTCTATCCAATCTTTTCTAAGGCAGAGAAATCAAAGTCTCCTATTTAAGCCCCTGCTGTTTGGGGGTCTTGGGTCCCTTCTGTTCTGTTCTAACTGATACCGTCTGGCTCCAGAGCACATTTTCTTAACCACTTTCTTCAGAAAGCAGCTCATCTTCATCAACTTTCCAGGACCTTAGGACATTGTGATCGAGCCCTGGGCGCAGTGCCTGGTCCAGATGAACGCTCAATAAATGCTAACTAGCCACTGTTTTCATTGTTCTGTGGCTACTGCCGCTGCTATTTGTAAACATGGGCCACCCTGACAGCTTTGCTCAGCAATTCAAAATGACCCGATGAACTAGGTGGGCGGGCAGGGCTGTTTTCATAAAGCCCAGAGTGCCCACCCTGGCATGGCAGGAAGGGAGGACTGTTATTTCGTTTCCAGAAAGAGTCTTCAAACTATTTGCACCAATCACGTACTTACGACAGAGTCTGGCTTCGGCATGATGGAATCAGGCTACAAAGAGGGAGACATTTTTCGACTCAGAAGCCCCTATGGAAGGGTGGCCAGAAGCAGTGAAATGTGCTCTAACCTGACAGCCGTTTTGAGGACACCCAAGGAGAGGGACATGCTAGGCTAATGGACAGTTGCTTTCTGAGCTTTGCAGGAAAACTAACCCGGCGGGTCTCTTGGGAAATCCTTTAGCAAGAGCCATATTTGCATATAAATAATAGACATGTCGAAACATATGATGTCTGGATTTTGGTATTCATCCTAAGAGTCGAATGCACAATTGTTAATAATTTCCTCAAATTCTAGAGAAGCTCTTGCAGCCTGTCCTGAGCACTGGCATTGGGCAATTAATTAAATTGCCATTACATGTCCCAAAGTGTACGTGGCCATTAATTCTGCTGATTAAGAATTGCTTTTTTCACTCTGCTCACTGTGGCGGTCCTTTTTCAGCCTGGCCTCTCCGAGTCTGTGCTAGAGAACGCAGGCGCACAGACGCGAACAGGCTTTGTCCGGCCCCCCGAAGGTGTAGGTTTTGAAAAATAAAAACACAAGGAAACATTTCCTTAGGAAGAAGAGGTGTGGAGAGGCAGTCAGGCAGACGAAAAAATCAAAGATCAAAGTCAGATGCGGAGAAAGAAGTTCAATCCCCTTTCAATCCTGCCTGCTGGTTCCAGGCGGCCACTGCCCTTGACTTCTGGAGAATTCTACCAATGGAAGGGCACAGAAGCGTCCCAGAATGCCCTGAAGAGAACCCACCAAGAAGATCCATAGAGATGGCACTTTGTTTTATGTTTCCTGGGCACCCGCACCAGCGGCCTTCTCTGACACTGGTGTTTGTTCCGGGCTCCGTGGGTTTAAATTACACCACCAAGGACGAAATATCCCGAAGCAAATGAATCCTGTAGATAACAGTCCCTCACAACAGATTTCAAGTTGTAATAAAAATATAACTTGAATGTTAAAGGTGAATTTCAATTAAGGTTTCCATCACGTATTTTGCTCCAGACCAGAGTAACACACACACACACACACACACACACACACACACACACACACAACTTCATTCTGCCAACAGCAAGTCTCCGTTGACACTTCTTTGAAAACTATTTCTGAAAGCCAAGTTAGAAAAACACATGTGCTCTAGGGTATAAGGAAAGCGGCATTGTGTATAAAATGTAATAATACTGGGAGGTAGATCTTAGTATATTGACATTATAAAAACCAGGTAGCAATGGGAAATAATATTTTTACAAAGGTGGCAAACATAAATGCCAAACCTGCAGGCAAATTTATAGACTCTGTCGTGCAATGTGGCATTTCACCAAAAGGGGGCTGGGCGAGGGGGGCGCCCGCGGTGCCCCCCAAGGCATGCAGACCTCTGCCGGAGCCTCTCCGCGGGTCTGAGAGGGGTGCCGGCGGGGAGCCTGTGTGAGACACGAGCTCAGGAAAAGCGGGAATGAAGTTGTGCCAGGAAACCAGGCCTTGGCCCTGCGGGTCCCCCTCTGCACCCCGACGGAGCCCACAAGCCTTCCCGTGCAGTTTCAGTGCTGACTCGGGCTCTGATCTTTTTAAACTGAGATACGATTCACGTAGCCTAAAACCCACAGTTTTAAGGTGTGCTGTTCCGGGGCATGAGCACTGTGGCAATGCTCTGAAACCGCCACCACTAAGCACGCCCACCCCCCCGGAAGGAAGCCCCGAGCCTACCTGGTCAGAGGCTGCTCACCACGTCTCCTTCCCGTCAGCCCCTGCAGCCTCCAGTCTGCACTCTGTCTCCGGGGATTTATCTATCCTGAGTATTTCATAGATACGGGGTCACACAGCATCACCTCTGCGCCTGGCTTCTTTCGCTCATGCTTTGGGGGTTCATCTACGTCAGGACTTCATCTCCTTTTACAAATGAATAACGTCCTGCTCTCTGGGTATATACCCTGTGGTATGTCCATTCTTCACTTGGGGGACGTTTGGCTGGCTTCCACCTTCGGGCTGTTCTAACTACGGAACGTGGCTTTGCTCTGGGCCTCTGGCTCGCCTCTCTCCGCAGGGCCAAGGGGGTCAGGCGCCCCTGAGTTGGCCGAGCTTCATCTGCAGAACGAATAAACGAATCGGAGGTGCCGACGTGGACGCCTTCCCAGCGTTGACTCCGTCCCCTGCCCCCCTACGTCACACTCACAGAAGCGGAGGGCATTTCCTCTGACACCAACTTCCAGTATGGACTCAGGTGTGTTTGAGCCAAGGGTTGGCAAACGTTTTCCATAAAAGGTCAGACAGCCCATGTTTTTTGGCTTTGCAGGCAGTAAAGTCTGTCTGTTCAACTTCACGATTCTGGGGTCATGCACGATATGTAAACAAATGGGCAAGGCTGAGTTTCGATAAAACTTTATTTACAGAAAGAGAAGCAGACCAGAGATGGTCCACAGGCCAGGGGTGTGTCCACCCTGAGTCTAAACTAATTGCATCCTTCCAGCCACAGCGATTGGTTCCACCAAGTCACATGACCCACACTGATCCAATCAGTGGAGCCCAGGACTTTTTGCCCAATGGTTGGGAAATGAAATGTTCTCTCTTCTTTTGGGCAGTGGACTCTGTGTCTGGAAGGCCAGAAATACCTACACTCATTTTATTAACACGAGGGAAGCCAGCCGAGGACAAGAAAACCCCAAGGGGGAGGGAAGCACGGAGCGAATCACAGAGTGAGGACCAGAATCTTGAACAGGCCATGCCTGAAGTCCCTCTGGATCTGGGCTTTCACTGCCTAACCTCTGGGTTGCCCTTCCCCATCTATTACTTGTCTGTCTCCCCACCATGAGGGGTTTGTTAATCGCCATATTCCTAATGCCTCGCACTTTTTAGGTCCTTAAAAATTTGCCAAATGAATGAACTTTTGGAGGTTTTCAGACCTCTCCTGGGGCAGTGGGGAGAGAGAGGAGAGCTCCCTGAGCCAGCACAGCTCACACTCCCTTGTGAACTCACCAGCCCCGTGCGCTCCGTGCGCTGGGATTGGGCTTGGGGGCTGCCGGCAGGGCCATTCTCTAAAATGGCCACGCGGCAGGAGCCCGCACCCCCGGATTGCTCCAGATCTGTGATCCAGTCTGCGATCTCATTCACGAGAGCCTTCCAACACGGGCGCAGGGTAGAGCGGCCCTGGGGAGCAGCACCCATCTGAGAGGCAGGGCTGCACACGTGGGCAGGGGAAAGGGCAAACTGTAGGGGGTGTTTACAGTCAGGAGGGCCTGGGGTCAAGTCCTGCTTCCACCATCCTCCAGGCACCTGCCCTGGGGCTACAACTTTTGCCTCCTCCGGCCTGTACTATAAAGCTGGTAGCCTAATTCCTACCACGTAGGAGGGCGGGATCATCTAGGAGGAAGGGCCCCCACGAGCTCACTGATGCAGAAGGACCGGGTCACTCGGGCAGGCTGCCTGCCCTTACCAGGCACTGTTTTTGTGGGCCAGTCCCAGCTTCTGGGCCAGGGTCACCCAGACAACAGCGCGCCTTGGCTCGTGCTCAGGTAGGACAGCGCATTTTCCCCCCGACTCCCCGGGACCTAGCGAGCTTCCGTCTCCAGGTCGAGCACTGAATGCAATGCAGGGCTTCCTCCTAGAGGCTCCCCAGGCAGGCAGGCAGCTGTTGACACCAGACCAGCACAGGACCAGCCAGAGCGGAGCCACTTGCTGCCCACTTATGCCCAGACCCAGCCAGGTGGCGGAGGCAGCAAAAATACATAAATTCATAATCAAATAAATAAATAAAGAGCTGCATTCTTGCTATTCATACTTCGGCGATCTGAAACATTTCTACACTGAGGTGGCCAGGCTGCTGGAAATAAACAAGACCCAAGGGAGACCTTGGGTGACCTTGAAATATTTATTTGACTTCCTCATTAGCGCTTTAAAAGTTGAGGACTCACACGGCTCCTAGTCCAAGGCCGGCAAGGAGGGTGAGGCAGCCCGGAGGCCCCTTGGTAGGGCTGCTTCCCACACGGGCTGGCCGGAGGTGGTCCCTGTCTTTGCTGGCACTGCCCTGCCTTTGCTCCCAAAGGGGGGCCTAGAGCTGACTCCATAAAGCTTTTATATTTGCCTTAATCAAAGGACAGGCCATTATGGTGGGAAACACCTGATTCTCAAATTCACGAACAAAACTGATCTCGTGTCTCTTGCTAGAACCAGGTCCCTAGGATTTGGGAGGGCCGGTGACACAGAGCCCGGCCTGAGGAGGGGAAAGACCCTGCCCACCACTGCCTGGGGAGGGGAGATGCGCCATGCGGCTCAACACCTCGCCTGTCCCCACGGACACTGGTCCGAGGGCTGGCGTTCTTCTTCCTTTGCCAGCATGCTGATGGCGTGCGTCTGCCTCAGACCCCCAGCGGCGACCTGAGAGTCTTGCCTCAGCAGCAACTACTGTTGGAAACAGGATTTTGCTTCCTCCTCTGGGTAAGTGGCCAAATGTCCCGATGCAGTCTACACGGTGCAGTCCACACGGCGGGGAGGGGCTGCGGGGCCGCCGGGACCAGGCTGAGTGACACTTGTTAGTCGGTTGGAGACCGAGGATCATGGCCATGCCAGCACTGAGGTCTCCTCTAAACGTGTCCTTTCTCACAGGTCATCTCGGCTTTCTCAGAGCCCCAGTGGAAAGGACTCAGGCCCCAAACTCCTTAATTGTCTGCTTCTAGAACCTTCTACTAATACACAGCTCTGCCAAGCATTGTTCCACCTCCAGCCCATCAGCCGGGCTGCGGCTACCTACCAGCTATTTTTTATTTTATTAGTATGTTTTTAATGTTTATTTATTTTTGAGAGGGAGAGAGACAGAGCGTGAGCGGGGGAGGAACACAGAGACAGGAAGACACAGAATCCGAAGCAGGTTCCAGGCTCTGAGCTGTTAGCACAGAGCCCGACGCAAGGCTCGAACTCAGGAACCGTGAGATCATGACCTGAGCCCAAGTCAGACGCTGAACAGCCTGAGCCACCCAGGCGCCCCGACCTGGCAGCTATTTTAGCACAAGCAGGGGCCGAGGGCCTGGGTCCAGAGCCCTCCCTGCCCTCGTAGGACCCTCGATCGCCCTGGCATCTGGCGAGCAGGGGAACCCACCGCTCCCTCCCCTGCCATCCAGCTACTTCTAAGTTCACCGAGCAGCCAGCCTGCCTGCAACTGCATGGTCTCTGAGCCATTCTGCGTCCCAGGAACGTCAAGACTCCTCGAAGCTTCTTCCCCTTCCCCCAAGCGAGTCTGAGACGCAACAAATTGTGTCTGTGTTCAGGAGAAGCGGCTCTCCAGGGCTGTTCTGTCGTCGGCCACGGCCCCTCCTTCTCTCTCTCTACCTGCCCCCTCTGCCTAGCGGCAGGCTCTCTCCCTGCAACCCTCGCATCCCAACAATCCCCTTTGTGTGCGACGTGAAAGTGACTCCATTTCCGGTTTGAGGCCATCACTCCGGTCTCCCTTCTCAGCAGCCCGCGGATTTTCTAACACGGAGAGAACACCGCGCAGGCAAACGCACACGTATGCGCGGCGCGGCGCGGCCCTGGGTCGTGGGGCGGGAAAAGGCTCTAGGAGGCGCTCACCCCTGCGGAGGCAGGAGCGGGTCGGGCAGGGCGCTCGCCGGCTGTCTGTGCAGAGACGGGCGGTTTCCATCAGGGACCCGGCTGCTTCCTGGCAATTTGTCACTGACACGTGCTGACGCGGGGCTCCCGCCAGCGACTGGTGGCCGGCGCGGGCCCGGAGGTGGACGCTGGGGCCCGCTCCCTCGGCAGGGTCACCGGTCAGGACCCCTTCCCGCTCTTCCTGACTTTGCCCGGCTCGGAGCAGCCGGCCGTCCCCGTTCATCCCATCCGTGGGAGCATTCTTTATTACCCAAGGAAATTGAGGATGTCCAATAGTGAGGGGGGAATAAATCATTGTTCTCAGTTAAATGGAGTAGTGCAGATCTGCTGAAAATGCTGCCTTTTATCAACAGTGCAAATAATGAAGATTCCATGCGCTGAGGACAATGAAATGAGCCACTGCACTATTGATGGGGTATTTGTACAACTCTGTGAGTTATGTTTCAAAACCAGGCTCTATTAAAGATGCAGAACCTTTTTCAGAAGCAAAAAGACTAATACTGCTCTCCAAATAATTTATAAGTTTCCCCACAAGGCACAAAAGCAAAGTTGTCTGGAAGCAGGTGATCGTGGTTGGGGGTTTCCTGTCATCTCTTGGCTCCTCTGTTCTGCTGGGCTCTGGTGGGGTGTGGATGCCACCCCCCCCCTGCGCAGGGGCAAGATACAGCCCAGGCGAGGGGCGGTGGGCGAGGCAGAGCGTTTCCGCCTGCCCGCCTGTGTGCAGCGTCCGTGCCTGGGCCTCCCTGAGCCAGCCACGGCCAACTCAGGCTCATGGACGCCCCCAGACCATTAAATCGGGCACTTGAGCAAATGTGATCCTTACACTGCAGGCTCCCCCCAACCCCAGTGATTCTGCACCCCCAGGGTCATTTGGTGAGGTCTGGAGACGTCCTTGGCGGGCACAGCTTGGGTAGGGGAGCTGCCCCTGGGCAGAGACTCTCCGGTGCGTGGACCTGGAATGCTCCCAAACGTCCCATAATGCGTGGACAGCCCCACAGCACAGAACGGTCCAAGACGCTAGTGCCAAGGTTGAGAAAGTCCAGACTAGGGTGTCCCTCTTTCATTCCCCCTGCCGGCTAAGAGTGGGTACAAAGAGCCCACAAGGGCGTGAAGAGCGTCCACCTGGGCACCCCCGCTGGTTATGAAGCTCTGGACCCTTAACAGAAGACAGAAGAGCCACCCGGCGGCCCGTATAGCAGGGTGAGATGCAGCCACTGAGAAGCCTTGCAGGGCGGGGGGCTGAGGAGCTGGGCTCCAGACAGCATCTCTGGGCTCCGCTCCCAGCCCTGCTGCTGACCGGCCCTGTGACCTGAAGTTGTGACTTTACTCTCTCTGAACTTCTTTCCCACACTGGGGGGGGAGGGGTGGGCGGAGGTGAGGGGACTTGGGTGGTGGGGGTGGTGGTTGGGACCCACATGCACCTGCACCTGCCGCAGAGGGCTGCAGTGGGCCCTGAATGAGCTCCCACGTGCGAGCACTTACAGTGGCGGTGGCGCGTGTGAGCGCTCAGTAACCGTAGGCTGCTACCGTTATGGACACTGACAATGCTGGTCTTGGCTGAGACGCACAGACACGCTCATGTTTAAGGCCAAGTAAGAAGATGAGGCACCAGATCGCGTGCCTGTTACATCTCTAACTCCTGTAGGAATGAGCCTGGGACAGACCCCGACCGGGAAAGACAGACACCTGCTCCTAGAGGGTGGGCTAGGAGGCAGGGGCCTGTTTTGCTGTCTTTTAAGAACAAAATCAAATGCTCGTAATGGAACGTAAAACAGAACAGAACAAAGTACGTAAATACCCCAGTGGGAATGTGCGTGAAAAATCATCCACATTTTTAGGGTTAGAACGAGTGCCTGGTCTTATCCAGCTTCGTGCTGCCCGCCGTCAAGCAGGCCCTGCTGCCCAGCAAGGCGACTGCAGGGGCCCCACCAGGATGGCCGAGAGGTGGCTAGTGAGCAGGGGAGAGGCCAGCCCAGGGCATCAACTGGCCCTGGCAGTGGTCGGAGGTGCAGGGAGACCGGGAGGGGCTTAAGATAGGACAGTGGCGACCCCCAGCAGCCTTGGCCCCCACCTCCAGCAGCAGACACTCTGGGGACAGGCCAGAGCAGGGCCCCCCCCGGTGAAGATTACAGGGACTTCCCCAGACCAGCAGCTGAGGTCTGGTCAAAGATGTGGAAAGGACCGGGGGGACTCCAGGAGGGTCTTGCCGCCTCCACCACTGGCTGGTTGTATGATCGAAGAAGTCACCAGAGCTTCCCGCGTCTCGGATGCCCACCCCCACCCTGGGCGCGACAACCAAAAATGACTCCAGACATCGCCAGATGTCCGTGGGAGGCACACTCCCTCCCCTGGAGAGAACCACTGAGCCAGATGATGTCTAGGCTTTCTTCAGCCCTCAGAGTTGACGACCATGGAGACAGATGCGTATTTCGAACAGAGTTTGAAAATGCGAACAGGTTTCCACAGGTAACTGTTTTACTGCCAACAGAGGGAGGGCCGGTTCCTGGAGAACCCCCGAGCCCTTTTAGAGCGGGTTCAGTGAGGGTGACCAGGAGACGTGAAAAGACAGGGTGGTGACACACGCAGGGCGCCAAGTGCAAGGAAAGCCAAGCTGGAGTGAGGACCCCAGGCGCTGAAGACGCACGCGGGAGTCGGAATACATTTTTGATGAAATGTGGGAATGGAAAATTGGCGTAATGTCTCAATTGATATATTAATTTATGTAGCACGTGGTTTTTAACATATATGAGCAAACACACTGATAAACAGCAAGAAGCCCAACGACGTGGGGTGTGAAAGCCCCTCCCTGGCGTCACTTTGCTTTCTCGCTCGGCCATATGTTAATCCCTCCACGGGAACACGTGCCGATAAATAACAGTGTGCGGGACATGAAACGTTCAAAGCATTTCCAGTAATGTGTGTCTTCCCGCGAATCAGACCTGGATCATAATGGATTATTTTACTCCATTTCTGGGTATGCTGTTTCTTACGTATATTTTAAAACCCTTGGGTTCAAATGTACCTTATTACATTTTAAAGTCCTTGGATTGTAGCAGAAAAATGTTCTGCGCTATAAAACATGGAGCATAGTTGAGGTTTGATGGGTTTGCTTCTATTTTCTACCCCACAAAACGCTTTCTAAATGCCATTAAAATTTAGCATACACCATAATAGCCAAGCTGCCTTTGTTCCATGTTTAAGTCAATTGGCTTCTGAGTTTTATTTCTTTCATATACATCAAATCAAATAAAGTTGTTGCCGCAGCCAGAGGTGAGGATCGCAATGCGGCTCTTGCGTGGACTGGTCCCTGCCGCCCCCACGGAGGGCTGGGTGGGGGCTGTCGCTGCCGGGAGCCGGGAGGGAGAGGGGCTTCAATGTACGAGTGAGGAGCACGTGCGGGAGGCCGTCAGAAGCCAGGGCGTCTTGGGGCTGTCCCTCCACCTCTCACACGTGGATGTTGGGGTGCAGTGGAAAGAGCATCAATCAAGAGTCCAAGTTCACGACTCAACTGTGTCCTTCTGACCCTCGCCGGCCAGGCAGCCTGTGCACGGTGCACTGGTCAGCTGCACTCAGACATCATCCCGACTTCCAACCAAGACCAGCGTGACACACGGGTGTCCTCCCTCTGCTCCTGGGCCCCAGGCTGCTCACTGAAGACACCATCCACGTCCCCTAGGTCCTGTGACAGGGGTGGAAGAGGAGTGGGAAGCAAGTCGCCCAACCTGGGACCTGGCGGAGCCCCCTCGGGTACCTGTAGTCTTGGGCAACATGTCAGCTTTGACTGGACCCCCCAAAACAGAAGCAAATATAGAGGAGGCGGAGGGGTGTGATGTCAAGGTGCAGCGTGACCGCCGTGTGATGGGAAAGCAAGGAAATGGAGTGGTTGTGGCCTGGGGGTTACCGTGCGACAGCTCAGAACAGACCCAGGCCTGTGTTTGACCGGCTGGGCCTCCCTGAGCAGCATTCGTGTCCCTTGGTGTTCAACCAATCGCTTAATGGAAGTGCGTGGAGCACCTGCGTGGCTGGGTTCGGTGTTGGGCACCGAGGCGAAGATGAATCACGTGACAAGTGCCACCCTGCGGTAGAAGGCGTCGGAGCACACGCAGGAGGCCCTGTCCTCGTGGGGGCTGGAGAGCTGCAAGGCTTTGCCAGCTACTGCCTCACTTTGCTCATCCCTACAATGGGCTTGGAAGGCTGCCTCATGGGCCGGCTGTCTGGACCCAAGGTGACAGTGAGTGCAGAGGGCCTGTCGAGGGTCTGGGTCGGGGCGCTCAGTGAGCGGGGTCCACTTTGGTGTTGGTGCTCAAGGGCCTAGCCTTGGCCGGGGATCGGGGAGAAGGCAGCAGAGTGCAGAGCAAGACAGGCCTCCCAGCGTCTCCCCAGAGGGGCCATCCGGAGCCTGCCCAGAGCCATGCGGCCTCAGGAGCCCGGGCAGCCGCCAGGTCGGCCTCACCAAAGGAACGTGCGGCGGCCCTAATGCGCTATGATGGGAAGGAAGTACAAATAAACATAATAAATCTGGCCGAACGGTCATTATGATGTAGGGTCTGGAGCGGAGCTGGGACGGGGGCAGTCGGGCCCCTTTGTGTCCAGGGAGCTCGGAGCAAGCTCTTCCGTTTTACCTGCGGCTCTGTTCTTTACAGCAAATTGGACCTTTCGCTCTGAAAGAAATAATTACTCTCCGAGGAGAAGAGCACTGGCCATGAATGCTGATATGACACGCAATGTCACCTTGCCAGTCAGGAGAGCGCCAGCTCCTCAGCTTGGGTCCCGTCCAACTCCCCGATTCTTCCTCATAATGGAGGTCACCTCTCTATAGAATTTGTTGATGATCTCCAAAACGACAAGTCAGAAAGCTCCTGTCAGCAGGATTTTTTTTTCCAGAGGGAAGAACGGCCCAGAGATGAAGGAGCAGGCGGCGTGTGGGGCGGGGAGGAGGGCAGGGACCCAGACACGAGGACAGAGGGCAGGTTCTGCATAACCAGAAGCGAGATGACTGTGGGGCTCTGTGGAAAACTAGCTTCTGGAACCAGTGATCCAGATGGATGGGTCATATCAGAAATCGGGGGCTGCCCCTGGTCCGATTCGGGGGGGAGGCTGCCGAGGGCGCGCGGGTAGCCAGGCTGGCGGGTCTCAGTCAGCACAAGAGGCTGGCACTGGTGCCTCTGCCCCTCGTGGTCCGGTGCCAACCTGCCTGGGGGAAATAAGTGTCCGCGGCCACACCCCCGAGGACGAGGCGGCGGGGAGGGCAGAGCTGATCGTTGCATTGGCCTCGGCAGGGAGAGAGCATCGACTTCCCCACCGCAGCTCATCTGCGGAGCAGGGAAATCTTGGCCCTGGTGGCTGTAAATAATTCCATCTGCCGGGAGTCCAGAAAAGAATTCCAGCTGTGTGTGCGCCCGAGCCATGCCTACGTGGGGGCCGCGGGGCGACTCTGAGATTTCCAGCAGCCCCTGAAGGGGAGGCGGAGGCTTTCCCACCAGGTTCGCATGAGCCACAGGCAGGCCTTCCTTCCTCCGCCCGTGACCCCCAGGCCAACGTGGCCATGAGGTCTCTACCACAGGCTGCCTCACTGGGATTGGTACCGTGGGGAAGCACACCCCCAGGTTCGGACCAGGGGAGCCAGCCAGGAACAAAAGGAGACAACAAAGGGAAGGAGGCGTGCTGGGGTTTGCCGGCAGGATGTGTTTGGCCTGGGAGGCCCAGGTGGGCCGGCAGCCCCAGAGAGGTCCTAAGGCCACCCCTTAGAGGAATCCCTCCCCAAACTCGCTCTGCTTCCTGGGTGTTGACGTTAATTCCGCAAGAAAGAAGAGCAGCATTTTCCACCACCCCCCTTGCCCAAGAGGCCGAGCCAGCTGTCCTGGGTTCATCAGTCATCAGAAAGGCCAAATTCCAGGGTATGTGGCGAGCTTGCCCAGGATCATCTTGCTGGCAAATCACTCCAGACCTGGCTCAAACTAGTGACAAGGTGGGGGCGGGGGGCGCCATTTGGGCCAGAGCTGCAATGAGAATCTGATGCCCAATCGCAGGATATGACTTCAGTCTTGCAAAGCCACTCAGGCGGGGGGAGAACAGGGGACCATCCCACCAGTGGGGGTATCAGAAGGGGGCCTGGCATCCCAGCCCCTGTAGCCCTTCCCCTGCCAACCTGCCCAGATGAGGCCATACCCAGGCATCAGGCCCTAGGAGAGAAGCTTCTCTGCACATTTAGACTTCCAGAAGCATAAAAAAAACCCCAGAAAGGTCTGAAATTATTTTTTAAATATGAACAGGAGGTTTTAATCAGAACAGGAGAGAGGAACTCCTTTCAAGTAATAGCCTAGTAATAGCTCTTGCGAAAGTAATGAGATTTCAGTATTCAACAATAAAATGTGATCTATTCAGGATTTGAGGAAATAAAACCCTAGAGATAATTTTTAGGGTGATTTTCAGATGCCCGAATTGGTGTTACAGGTTCAGGCCATTAAACCCACCCACGGGAGGGGGCAGCCAAGCGCTCCATGCCAGGCCTCCTGGTAGAGCGTGGAAGGCAGCGTCCACCGAGGGCCTCCTGCCCTGGTGGGCCTCTGGGGACCACACCCCTTGCCCTGGGCCCGGGTTTGTGGGGCCCCGACTCCAAGCTGAGCGTGGGCTGGCTGGATGTCACCACTCCCCCTCGGCGTGAAGTTCTGGAGTAGGTCACCCTCTGGGACGGATGGCAGTCCTGCATCCTCAGCCACACCCAGACCAGAGGCGGCCCGTAAGGATGCCGCCCCCCCTCCCCCATCCCGCACCTGCCTGATCGGAGAAATCACCGTCTAGTAGGTGGCTCAGTCACTCCACAGATCCCTGTGGAGCCTCTGCTTGGTGCCAGGGGCTGCTGGCACGTGTCGAAAGGGACCTGCCGGGCAATCCAAGAACCATCATGACCTCATCACTGTGCGCAAGCCAGCAGAAGACCCTTCTCCCAGAATGTCCTGCTCAGATCTCAGGTCTCACCTTGGACATCCCATGCTTGGGGAACCCCTCCGTCATGGCCTCTCCCAGACGTGTGCTGTCGTAACGGCACACCCCAGAGCTGCGATGCTCACCCCTTTCTCCCAGCTTAAGAGTTATCTTCCAGGAGGGCACGGGCCCCACGTCAGGCTTGCACTTTCCAAGGTCGCCACACAGCATGCGGCCTCATGGAGTCGGCACTTGAAAAACATTCCCGGATGAGTGAAATAAATCTACAGCCATCCCATCATGGAGCCAGAGTTCAAGATTCCGATGGAAAATCTGTTAGACCCATGTGCGACCTTGGGAACGGCCCTTGGCTCTTTGAAGCACAGCTCCGCTCTAAGCTGATGGGGCTGGACGAGATCAACGTTTTGGATTTTGCTGGCTTTAAACTTCAGTGACGTTACAGTTCTGTGACTCTCCCCTGGGCTCCGGCCCCAGGCATCCTGGTCCCTGTCATCTGGCTTGCTGTACCTTTGACACGGGCTAGCAAGACATGAGAGCTTGAGGACCTGTTTACAGAAGCTCATTCCGGAGACACTCACCCCTGCTGGCTGGCTGGCTGTGGGGCCGCCATACCCTCCACAGGGAGCCCCTGTCGGGGTCAGTGGGACTTCGTTCCCACCTTGAGTAGGCGAACATGAGGCTGCCTCCCTCCCACACTGGCCCAAAATAGACCTGCGATCACAGGGCGTGACCCCCGCTATGGTCCCAGAGACAAGGCGGCCGTCCAAGGTGGCATCACCCATCCCGCGGAAATACCACTCACCGGTGGGAACCGAACCACCTAACCTACACACTGCCATACCCTGAAAGCCAGAAGACAGCGTGAAAGAGAGGAAGGATTAAGTGAAGTTGGGCTGACAGATGATGTTCTACGAAAGGTCAGCCCCCAGATCATTCCTCCATTCATTACTTATTAACAACCTCCCAGACATGGGCATTACATCAAATGTCCGGCACAGGAAAATGATGAAGTAATATTTTATAGCCAGAGACCTCTTAAAGGTGTTAACAAAAAGCTTACAAAGTGATTTCAATGTGTTACAAAATAATTTATTAAGAATTCACCACAGCTGAACATTAAAAAAGATATTAATCACCAAGTGAAACGGACGTAAGAAATGTAACGAAAACAGCGCAGCCCACATCCATGAGGAGAACAATGAGCCACATCCCTATTGATTCAGCCCTTGGGTCAGACCAGGAGGCCGTGCACATCGCCCACGGCCCGAGTTTCCAGCTTGGCACATTTCTGCATTGAAACATTTCCTAAGAATGCTCCGCCTTCTTTTTTAATTTTTTAAATAATTTTTAAAATATTTATTTATTTTTGAGAGAGAGAGAGAGAGAGAGAGAGAGACAAACAGAGCACAAGCGGGAGAGGGGCAGAGAGAGCAAGGGAGACACAGATTCCAAAGCAGCTCCAGGCTCTAAGCTGTCAGCACAGAGCCCAGCGTGGGGCTCGAACTCACGGACCAGGAGATCATGTCCTGACCTGAAGTCGGACGCTTAACTGACGGAGCCACCCAGGTGCCTCTTCCACCTTCTTTTTTTTTTTTAATTAATTTATTTAAATTCAAGTTAGTTAACATACAGCGTAGTTAGTTTCAGGAGTAGAACCCAGTGACTCATTAATTACGTACAGCACCCAGTGCTTGTCCCAACAAGTGTCCTCCTCTATGCCCATTCCCATTTAGCCCATCCCCCCACCCACCACCCCTCTAGCAACCCTCAGACTGTTCTCTGTACTTAAAGAGCCTCTAATGGTTTGCCTTTCTCTCTGTTTTTATCTTATTTTTCCTTTCCCTTCCCCTGTGTTCATCTTTCCTGTTCCTTAAATTCCAAATATGAGTGAAATCTTATTTTGGTCTTTCTCTGACTGACTTGTTTCGCTTGGCATAATACCTTCTAGTTCTATCCACGTTGTTGCAAATAGCAAGACTGCATTCTTTTTGATTGCCGGGTAATATTACACACACACACACACACACACACACACACACACACACACACACGTATGCTATATCTTTATCCATTCATCATTTGATGGACATTTGCACTCTTTCTATAATTTGGCTAGTGTTGAGAACAGTGCTATAAATATTGAGGTGCATGTGCCCCTTCAAACCAGCATTTTTTGGTATTCTTTGGATAAAAACCTAGTAGTGTAATTGCTGGGTCATAGAATAGTTCTATTTTTAATTTTTTGAGGAACCTCCGTACTGTTTTCCAGAGCGGCTGCACCAGTTTGCATTTCCACAGCAGTGAAAAATGTTCCCTTTTCTCCACATCCTTACCAACATCTGTTGTTTCCTGAGTTGTTAATTTTAGCCACTCTGACAGGTGTGAGGTGGTATCTCATTGTGGTTTTGATTTGTATTTCCCTGATGATGAGTGATGTTGAGCATCTTTTCATGTGTCTGTTAGCCATCTGGATGTCTTCTTTGGAAAAAATGTCTATTCATGTCTTCTGTCCATTTCTTCACTAGATTATTTGTCTTTTGTGTGTTGAGTTTGGTAAGTTCTTTATAGATTTTGGATACTAGCCCTTTATCCAATATGCCGTTTGTAAATATCTTTCCCCATGCTGTCAGTTGCCTATTAGTTTTGTTGATTGTTTCCTTTGCGGTGCAGAAGCTCTTTATCTTGATGAGGTCCCAGCAGTTCATTTTTGCTTTTGTTTCCCTTATGTCCAGAGACGTGTCTAGTATAAGTTGCTACAGCCAAGCTCAAAGAGGTTGCTGCCTGTTTTCTCCTCTAGGAGAGCCTACCTCATCTAGGAACGGCCATGTTCCCCGTGTCACGTTCCACCAATCATCTGCCCCTAGTACGTGCCCACCGACTCCACGCATGCCCACCAACCATCAGAGGAAGGCTAACGAGACAGAGTAAGTGTAAGCTACAACATGGTGTGACTGGGGTGTGAAGCAGGTAAGGGACAGGAATATGGCCCTGTGAGGAAACTGGGACATCTGGGAATAGGTGTGACTATTTGCGAAGGGGCCACCGAGCCCTGCTCAAATATGGAGAAAGGTTTTGTGGTTGATCTTCTAAGACAGGTGGATCATGGCTTATGTGCTTAAGGAATATTAAACTCCTAGTGAGTTTATAGTGAATTTCTTTCTCAAAAAAGAGCCAAGGCAGAGGGCAGCCCAGTGCATCAGGAGTCATACTGGAGCCACAGAAAGCAAGGAAAGGGAACGGAGTATCAGAGGCAGAGGATGCCTCCTACCAGGGGAAACTTGCACCCCAGATTCCATTAACTAGTCTTCTTGTGTGCAAGAAATTGATTGTGATGTATAAAAGTTTAATGTACCCCCTACCTTCCAGGTTAATATTTATTGCATGAAATGAGATTCACCTTGACTTTTTAAAAAGGTGCACCGTGGAAAAGTCACTTGGGTGACTGGGCACCTAGGACCTATCTATTCCGGTTCTTCCTACGAAGCAAACAGTGAGAATCACAGAAGTCCTTGGAGGGCACTGCTCCTCTGGGGTCTCAGGTCCTGCAGCCCCGCCTCGAACTGGCCAGCTCTGGTTCACCCATCAGGCATCCGCCAAGAGGCACTTCGTCACCGGAGCTCCTCCTCCACCACCCTCTCGCCACCCCTTCCCCTGGAGGTTCGCTGCTTGGTTCTAGTCCCCTGGGGCTGGAGTCCACATCTGTCCTCCTCACCTTTGTACCCCAGGTACTGGGGACAGGCCTGTCCCAAGCTAGGAGCTCAGATGAGTTTTGTTGAACAAATGAATGAGTGAACGTTCAGAGAGGCCCCTGTGACCCACACCTTTGGTTCAACCCAACGGTGGCAGCTTGTTACCGTGAGGGGCCACCACTTTTAACAAACACAGTGTTTCTCCTTTTTCCTGATGAAGGCAACCCCTTGGCCCCGTTGGTCAGCAGTAGGCAAGGGGTCAAACTGAGCTTCCATCGCGAAATCTCCCCAGCAGCCGTCACCCCTCCCAAGGAGGAAACCTCCGGGCGATGCTGTAACACCCACAGTCTCGTTTTCCAGGGGTAAGTCCCATTAACAATGGCTGGGTACCAGCCGCCAGGGAGCCTCAGCCGAGCACAGACAGATTTATGTGCTGCAGAAAACGACCCTATTAAGTTGAGCAGTAAACTCCCTTCAACCAAGGCGTGGTGTGCCCTGACTGCCAAGTGGCTGTGGACGGGTCTGGCGGAGAGAAGGTGGCCGGCGTGGCAGGAGGGGGTGGCCTCATGCTTTCGCTCATCTGTCTTCCCTCACTGCAGATCCCTGAGCTTGGCGTTGGCCAATGCCGCCTGACCACACCGTGGGCCCGGGGAGGACAAGGTGAATGAGGACAGGGACAGGCACTGAGAGAAAGAAGCCCCTCTGTGCTCATCCGGTCGGCGTGGGGGGAGGGAAACACGCACAAAATCCGTGAGCATCTGCTGTGCTCCCGGCTGAGTGGGTGCACAGAGATATTTTGTCTGTTATGTCGGCTGCTCCCCCCAGATCAGTGCTGCAAGGGGGTGGTTACCCCAGTTTACAAACAAGGAACAGAGCTTTGGAGAAGTTATGTCCCCCAACGGAGGTCACAGGCTGGTAAACAGTAGACCTGAGGCTTCACGTGTAGTTTACAGGAGCCTGTCTCCTCCGCCCCACATACTCCACTGACTGCGCATGGGGGGCCTGTGGGGCTCATCCTTCGTGAAATCACCTCCCGAGCCGCCTTCTTTGGGGGTTTCCAGCCTCCATGTCAATAGGGTGCATTTTCTCTTTTTCAGCTATTACGGATTTGTTTGTCTCCCCCCAAAATTCATAGGTCAGATCCCTAACTCCCAGTCTCTTGGAATCTCACCTTACTTGGAGATAGGGTCTTTACAGAAGTAATCGAGGTAAGATGAGGTCATTAGGATGGGCCCGAATCCAGTATGACTGGTGTCCTTATAAAGATGGGAAATTTGGACACAGTCATGCCCGGTGGGACAATGCCGTGTGAAGAGGAAGGCAGAGATCAGGACGACGCTTCTATGAGTCAAAATGCCAGGAAACCACCAGAAGCTGAGGCAAAGCCTGGAGCAGAGTCTCCCTCACGGCCTTAGAAGGACCCAATCCTGCCAACACCTTGATCATGGACTTGCAGCCTCCAGAGCTGGGAGAGGGTAGGCGGACGTGGTCCCAGCCCGTCCGTCCATGCTGCTTTGTTACGGCACCCCTGGCCGACTGAGACACCCGCTCTGATAAAGCCCACCCACACCTGGGTCCTGAAAGTGGGTGTTTTCTCTTCCCTGCCTGTCATGCCCACGCCCTGCCCTCCTCCCTTCCGGAGCGTTGCGTTCCAGAAACAGGCCACATCCCCTGAAGCTCTAAGAAGCCGCTACCTTTGGGCATGGCCCACCGGTCCGTTTGCAGAATGCCTTGCCTCTGCAAATGACAACGGTCAAGGACGTTTCCAGCCACAGAAGAGAGCTGAAAAGCAGCTGCAGAAGGACATGGGGAGAGAGAAGGAATGGGTGGACTCGAGGCAAGGCTGCAGGGAGAGGCGGGCCACGTGCAGACGAACGAAGATGGTTCTGAGGCTCAGTCTCCAAGGCTGGGCTGCCTAAGTCCGTCTCAGCCTGGCCGGCTGGGTCCCCATAAGGAGCACGGAGCGGGCACCAGAAAGGTAGGGCTCTCCAGCCTCTTCTAGAACACAATTCGGTGAGGCCAGCCACTGCCTCCTCCATCCTGGGAATGGGGTCATGCAGCCGCCGTGCTCCTCCCCGAAGCCCGGCACTCACCATGGCCCCTACTGTGCGTGCCTTCCACACCCCCACGCGCGGCACAGGGATGAGGAAAGGCTGGTCGTCTCCGGGCCCCCAGAGTCTTCACTGGAAAGGCATCGCCTGGCCCCTCTGCGGGGAACAGGGCTGTAGAGACGGAGCAGGAGCAAAGAAGCCCAGAGAGACCGACCCTCTGGCATACAGGTGAGCATGCCCACCCAGGCTCTGAGGGCAGGGCAGGCCCTCCAGAACATTCCAGGGAGGCCCCCACTTCCCTCTGTGCCCTTGAGGTTGCTGAGGGGTGAGATTTCACAGCCAAGGCTGCCAGGCTACGGGTCCCCAGGGCTCCCAGCTCCTCCAGCTCCTCAACCCTTCACACCAGCCAGAGACACGCTCTCGCCACAGAGCTGGAGACACAAAGCCAGGGTGACCCGCCTGCCCGTAAATAGCATGTTTCAGGACCAGGAGCCCCGTTAATGAGACCCCAAGGCCTCGTTTGGTCTGGAAACGACAGTACTTCCCCTGACCATGCGCCCACCATGCCACAGGAGGGAGGCTAGCTCCGCAAACAGGAAGGAGAATGCGTTTCTATCCAGCCCCTAAGACCTCTGTCTGCAAGCTCACAGAGGTAGCCAAGCCCGAAGAGGCGAGTCTGAGCGCGGCGAAGAAGGAGCAGAAGAGACAAGGTGGGGAAGGGCCAGCTCCGGGTGTGGAGGGACCACCGGGGACCCTGGGGGGAAATAAAACTGCACCGCTAGCGGCCCCCTCGCAGCCTGCCTTAAGTGATGGCCGCCTGAGCGTGACGACATCAATAAAAAACACAAACAGTGTAAAAAGTCATCAAGCAGAGATGAGTTTATTACTAATTATGAGAGGCTTGACATGCTCCGATTCCTCGTAAAATAAATGAAGTCCGTTTTTAATATTTGCTTCCATGACTCCTAGATAATAGGCAAATTTACTTCAAGGTCACATCTCATTTATCAAGTCAAAGTTTTTAGCTACAGATTCAGAAAAGCAACCGGAGATCCCAGCTCCGCCACCAGAGAGCAGGACGGGGGCTGTCTCGCTCCCCGTGACCACAGCCTGGTCGGCGTTGCCGACGCCTTGGATGGCAAACAGAGGAACGCAGAGAAGCCAGGAAAGGGGAATGTTTTCTGTGCCCATCAGCCCCCCTCCCAGAGATCTGGGCTTGGACCTTCACTCTGAACATGAGCCCACGAACTCCTTCCTCACCCCCAGCTCACAAACAGCCTCGGCACAGCGCAGAAAGCAGCGGACCCTGTTTGTAACCATCCAAAGAGGCACCAAGAATGAGAGCAGCCTTCCAGGGAAGACGGCTGTGGTCTCCCAGCTGGTTCCGGGGGCAGGGGGAGCCTGAGAGGCAGGGCATGCCAGCACCCTGCCTAGACACTAAACAGAAACCTACCCAGGGATTTCTCCAAATTAAAGGGAGCATGTCCATAGAAAGGCCCAGAAGCATAACTCCCAAGACCCTGGGAGGCAACGCACGAATTTCAAACAAGAGCCACTCAGAGGGGAGGGAGGGAAGGTGAGGCGTCCTGTGGCCGGAACAAGGCAGGGCAACGGGCTGGCTCTCTGCACGGCTTTGCCAGTGTCCCTGTCCCCTGGCAGGGACCTCCAGCCCCATCTACTGTCATCCAAAATGCAGTGGGACGCTTGGTTTGACCATCAAGAGCAGCCACAGTGGAAGTGGTGTCCAGATGCCTCATGGCGCTACTTCTAGATAATATTTATATCGACTGGGCGAGCAGCAGTGCCAGATGATTCCCAGCCAGAGTCATGCCAAGCCCAGGAGGCAGGAATTCTCACTGTTGCTCCCATTGGTGGACTGTGGAAGCCCGGGGGTGGAGCCAATCCAGCGACTGGCCCAAGGTCACCCGGCCAATAGGCTGCAGAGTTGGTACTCAAGTTTGCATCTCCTTGGCTCTAACCTGTGCTTAACCCCCATCAGCAAGGGAGCAGGAGGCGAGAGGGGTGAGGAAGGGAGACACAGACCAGGGGAGAGACAAAGAGGGGAAGGGAGAAAGAAGGAAGGAAAGAACAATTAAAAAGAGAAGAAAGAAAAGAAAGAAATGGAAGGCCCATGTCGGTGGTGTGGCTGATGTCCCATGCGTCCCGCCAGAAGGAGCCGGAAGGGCAAGGAATGTCAGAGGAGGACGGACAGGAGGAAACAGGAGAAGCGGAAGAAGGATGGTGGCCTCGAACTACAACTTTGTTAAAAATCCAACAGCAGAGCTAAGGAATAAGCAAAATTTAAATTCCCTTCCTTGGAGGGCAAACTGCTCTAAGGTTGATTACATGAAAATGGTGACCTTGCCCCATCGAGATGCGGTGACCGTGCAAAGGATGGGTCGTGTTTTCCGAGCCCAGAGGCGGGTCCCCGCACCAGGCAGGTCCGGGCCGTGGTGCAAGCCTGGGAACCAGAGTCACTCCAGGACGCTCGTGTCCCACCCAGCACACCGGACCCCCAGCGTCGGAGAAGCCCCCACACTCTCTCTGACTCAACCAAACACTATTCACAGCACTTCCTCGGACCTCAGTTCCTTGGGCAGAGGTGGCCTGAGGGCCTGTCCTCGAGACTCAGACACGTCCTCTGAAGCAGTTGCTGAGCTGGGGCCCGCGGCACCAGTCACGAGGATCGGCCCCTCGCCCGGCCACAAGCGCCACCGTGAACATCATGGTCGGAGTTAGGACCATCCGGTACTTCCCGCACGTGGAGGAGCCCTGTGCCAAACACCGTGCGTGTGTCTCATTCTGCCTTTCAGAAGCACAGACTAATGATATTCCTAAAACAGTGAAAATACACCAATCAACCGAAGCAGCTCCCTGGCTTTCCAGCGGCCTCTGGACAAAGAGTGAAGACTTCAGGACCATGAAGATGGTCCTGTGGACCCCCTGGTCCAGACCTCATCACTACCCTCTCCTATGTGTGAAACCAAAGGACTGAGCACCCCCTGGGTGGGACTCATTATCCCCCTTTACAAACAAGGGAACTGGGGCCCAGAGAGGTTAAGTGACTTGCCCAAGGTCACCCAGCAGGGTGGGGCAATGCCAGGCCTGAGCATCTAGGCAACTGAGTTCTTCTCTCTTTCTCGTGCTGTTCTCCTCCCCAGACCACCCCCTCCTTCACACCAGGAGTCCTGGATGGCCCCTCATGAACCAAAGGGACAAGGCTTGGGAAGGAGGTGGGGTCTCGGGCTCCTGGGAGCTGCTGCCCGTCCCTCCCCACCCCTGCGGCATTTGGGGGGGAAGGAAAGGGAGGAGGGAAATCCACACATGTGTTCCCTCCTCCCTGGCTGGGTGCCCCACGACACTGGACAGCATCACGGGACTTTCGTTTTGTCCCCAAATCCCCTTCGAGCCCAGAAACCCACCAAAGCACCAACAGGGTCTGCGGATAGCCACATCCAGAAGATGCCAGAATAGACGGACTCCGGGGAGCCTGCATCAAGTGTCAGCTGGCTGGCGGCCGAGGCGGGGGTGTCGGCGGGCAGTGCCATCACCGAGAGGGAGACGTGCAGCATGCGGAAGATCAGAGCGGCGGGTGACGGAGACTTGGAGCTCACCCGACCCCGCGAGGCAGGCACCGCATGGGCCTATCACGGACGAGGAGACTAAGGCTCAGAGAGGTTAACTTGTCCTTGATCTTGTGAGCGGAAGGGACAGATGGGACCTGGGGCTACATGACTCTGAAGGCCCTGCCCTTAACCAGTGTTTTACCACCTCCCGGCGAAAGCGGCCACCAGGGCAGGGCGGGGGGCAGCCTGGGGACCCGCAGAGCGGAGCCCTGGCACGCTGGAGGGACCCCTGTGCCTGGGCAGCCTGCCTGGCGGCCCGAGGTTGGAGGCTCCGCTTCACTCCAGGGACCCAAGGAGGAGGTGGTAGAAGGTACTCATGCACGTCTGCAGAGTCCCTCAGGCCATCTGGAGATTTCCCACGTATCCTGAGGAGGAAGAGGCTCTGAGGCTCTAGGAGAACTTGCTTCCAGAAGCGGGTCTCACTCAGGATCAACTTAGGATGGAGCCAAAATGATACCAGAAAACTCCACAGGGCGTGCTCAGGTGTGGCGCGTGCAGGGTCTGGGCCGAAGGCACATGGGCCCTGGGCCACCGCCTCCATGGAGGCCCCAGGAACTGTCCGGCAGGTGCACCCACCTCTTCTAGGCGTGCTCCTTAGTCACGCGGGCAGCCCGACTAAAAGGCAGAAGGCTGCTGAAGTCAGGCACCCTCGGACCTTGACATCCGTCACTCCCAAGCCTGGCCAGCCATCCCTCCCACAGCAGCCCTGACACGGAGCCCCCATTATTCCACGGTCTCTGCTTGAGCTCTCTCCAGCCTTCTGGATGGTGAGGGGACCGTTCTGTCCTGGGCCCTGCGCAGTGAAGCCACCTCAGATCCTCCCGGGGGAGGGGTGGGGACATTCATGCCTCACCCTGGACAAGTGCAGCCAGTTGCACAAAATGCGGAGTAAGGGTGTTGCAGGCAGAGGGGAAGACTCTGGGGGCGGCCAGGCGTGGCAGCCCTGAGGACCCGCAAAGCTGGGGCCAAGGGAGCAGGAGGGAGCCTGGTGGGAGATGAGGTGAGTGCAGGGCTGACCGGGAAAGGGCAGTGGGGAGGCCACAGGAAGGGGATGGATTCTGTTCCAGCCACAGGCGCCCCTGGAGCATTTTAAGAGTGAAGCGTCATGAGGTCTCACATGTGGGCCTCGGAGTAGAGGACGGACGTTGGGAGGCTCAGCAGAGGACTATGCAGCCATGGTGGAAAGAAGTGGGTGGCTGGGGGTGGAGTCGTCAGAGGAGAGGAGGGGAGAGGAGGGGAGAGGAGGGGAGAGGAGGGGAGAGGGGGGAAGGCCGAAATCTTGGATGCCTCCTTGGCTTTCGGAGAAAATGGATGGGTGGACGGATGGGGAAGATCCGGAAGAAAAGAGTTCAGTGGGGATTTAGGAAGAGTTCTGTTTGGTTGGATTAAGTCTGAGGGGCCTGCGAGACCCCCCAGGAGAAACACGCTGGGGACAGGAGCCTGGGGGGCAGGAGAGTGGTCAGAGCTGGGGAAGTAAACTGGGGGACAGCAGCATACAGGTGGCACTTGGTGCCTCACGTGGGTCAGACACAGAGCCAGCAACGGTGAAGACTAACAGACTGGAGCTTCGAAAGGAGGTCATGACCCAGGCTGACCGCCTCGTTCATGACACTGAGTTTCCCATGCCTGTCCCTTGCCCCAGGTGGGCAAGGTGGGGGCGCTGAGTGTGTCGTCAGTGCCTGGAACCTACTGATGCTCTATAAACACCTGTGGCCAGCTGGACATACTGCGCTAACCCCGGGACAGGGGGAGTGGGGTCACTCCGGACGCCCCTCGGAGAGGCCGGCTCACTCAGACGGGAAAGAGACCTTCACACGTGCTTCCTGGCTTTCTCTCTCAAGAGCGGGGCCTCGCCGCAGGTCACGGTCCAGCCAGAAAGGAAGTACAGCCCCGCAAGGGTCCACCAGGGAGGCATTTGGAAAGGTGTCCCCCGATCCCTGAGTTGGACTTCAGGGCAAGCCCACGCTGAGACCCTGCACCGCGTCCCTCCAACCAGAATGCTGGCCTGGCCGCAAAGGGCATGCTGGGAGCGGGCCTGCTGCACCGAGGCCCAGAGGCCCGGAAGACACATGTCATCAGGCCTGATTTAAAAATCCCTTCATGGGAAGGGGACCGCTGCCCAACGGCCAGGGAGTCTTCCCGGAGAGCGAGTTAGCAAGTACAGCTTCTGAGGCCAACGCCACCTCCCCGGAGCTCGGGACAGGCTTCTCCTTGGCTACTCTGCCCCCATTAATGTCCCGACAAGATGCCAGCATCCAGGGGGGTGTGCGGGCAGAGGTCACACACACTTGGTGATGTCCACAGTGCACCTGATTCTCTGAGCCTCACCCTGAGGAACTGTCTCCACGGTCCTTTGTAGGTCAAGCCTCCTAGGGGACAAAAGTGACGTCCCCTTCCCCTGGAAGGAACTAGCAAGCCCAGGTGGGCAGTGACCACAGAGAAAAACATCCATGCGGTGGCGACCCCATGAAACCCTTCTCTCTCCTCCCTCCCCGGGATCCCTCTGCCTCCTGCCTCTTCTCATCTCCTCCATCTTCTCTCTCCCCTTCCCGCCCCTCCTCTCCTCTTCCTTCTCTCCGCGTCCTTCCTCCTTCCCCTCTCCTGGAACCCGCGACCCCGCGGAAGCCGAGCCAGCTCGCTAATTTCATCAGCGTCACAGACGTCTGTCTTGGCCGCCCCGGACCTGACACTTTCCTGATGGTTTCAATTTTCTGCTCTTCGCTTCCCTGTTTTATAGCAGGAGGATTAAAAGCGGGAGCACATCACTTTGGTCTCTTTTGTATAAAAACTTCCCTCTCACTTGCGTGCGCTCTCGGCTCACTGCCCTCCCCTTGGTTGGAGGCTCATGATTCGGTAGTAATAATGCTCTGTTTATACTTGCCGTAAATGTCAAGCCCAAATAATATACTGCAATCGAACCTTATCCTGCAGCTCTGGGATTTATGCACAGATTCAAATGCAGTTACAGGACCCCCCCAATGACTAGCACCCCTTGAAAGCCCCCTGGCAGACGCACCCTGAGCGGGCAGGTAAGCAGGTGGGCGTGACGCGCTGGCGGGATGGAGTGCTCTCCCGGTCTCAGTTTGGAGGTCCACGACCCTGATCGGCCCACCTGCCCTGGGAGGGGGGTTCAGGACACGGCCACAGGGCATCCCCATGGCCGCCGGGCTGTCTCTGCAGGAGGAAACTTCCCTGTTTGGTGGGACTCGCCCCCTCTCTGCTGAGGGACCTCTGAGTTCAGAGGAGCTACGGGCTTTTCTAACAGAGCTGCCTCGTCCACACAGCCTGCCTTTTGGCTGGGTCAGGAGCCTGGAGGCGTGTCCGGCCTTCATTCTGCTAAAAGTTCCTGCCTGGCTGTTTGCAGTTCCCGGAGCGCCTGGCGCAGCACTGAGACTGGAAGGCGGAAGCTTCGGCAGCTCTGCACATTCCCCAAATGAAAGCAATCTTTCAGACACCAGGACGGCGCCTGGGAAAGCTCCGGGCCGCTTGGACGCTCTCCCTGAGAAAATGCTCCCTTTGGCAGGCGGCCCCCTCTGGATGGAGGCCCGCTGCCCAGCACCCCCAGTTCCTGGGTGTCCCAGGATGGCAGGGTCTGCCTCCGCCAGAGCGCTCCATGGGACTGCAGAGGCCCTTCCCACATGGGGCCGGGGACGCAGCGGGGGGCCGGGGCCCCTGCGGGGAGCACCTGCTGCAGAGCACCGGCCTCTTCACACGACAGTGGCTCCCACCTCCACCCAAGGGGGACACGGGGCCCTGGCAGAGCCTGGGGGGACAGACAACCGATTCCAAGAAGTTCTCTACCTTGTACAATGTGCGTGTGCTGTGCTCACACCTGTTCACACACGTGCACACACATCAATGGGGTTTCCTCTGTAGAGCCCCCCCATTCCATATCAGTGGTTTCATACGAAGGCCGGCATCCTGGGAAATGGATTTTTAGCTCCGTATAAAGAGAAGAAAGGACATTTTCTGACAGCCAGGGCTTCCCAGCGCGGAAACAGGCTGCAGCGGAGAGTAACGAGCAGTAATCACAGGAGGTTTGCAGACAAAGGCCAGACGCCAGCTTCCTATCGGTGACGTCACAGAGACAATTAGATGACACTTTGCCCACTTTAGATCTTTCCCGGAACAGGGAAGGGTAAGATGAATCAAATAAGGGACGATTTTTCAGGTCTCCCCCAGGTCAGCGAGGGGGCAGCGGTGCTCATAGGGAATCAGGGATCTGCAGGGGCTCAGGGCCTGGGGATGGGCAGTCGGAGGACTGTGCAAAGCGGCACCAGCATTTAACAGCCAGCACAGGCACCCTCTCTGGGCTCCAGGCCGAGTGTGTAACCCCCGGTACCCGTGATCGTGACCTTATTTAGAAATAGAGTCTGCAGATGATCAAGTTAAGATCAGATCGTTAGGCCATATTCTAATATGATCGATGTTCCTATAAAAAGGGGGAAACCCAGACACAGAGAAAGACACAGACGGAAGCCCATATACTATCCCAGAAGTGCCCGAGGCCGCCCGGAGCTGGGAGGGAAGCCTAGCGCGGATTCGCCCCTGCAGCCTGAGGAGGAACCCACCCTGGGACCTTGATTTCAGACTCAGGCCTCCGCAAGGGTGAGACAAGGAAGTCCCATAATTTAAGCCAGTGAGTTTGTGGTGCTTTGTTATGGGAGCCCCAGGAAGCTAAAACAAGAATCAACATACAAACAAGCAAAGGCAGAGAGGGAGGGAGGGAGGGAGGGAGAGAGAGAGAGAGAGAGAGAGAGAGAGAGAGAGAGAGAAGGGGGCAAACCAAGAGCCAGACTCTTAACCATGGAGAACAAACACTGCCCAGAGGAAGACGGACCATGTGAGGTTCTACCCAAACAAAACACTTTTGAGACGAAAGGGGGGCGTGGTCAGCAGTGAGGTAGGGTCCACCGCTTCCTCTGGCGAGTTTAGAGCCCCCAGAACAGAGCAGCTCACGGAGAGTCACACTTGCTCAGCAAACGCCACCACCGGGGGGCCCAGGGGAACTTGGTGTGTGCAATGGGCTGAACTGTGTTCTTCCAAATTCCTATGTCAAAGTCCTAACCCCCAGTGCCACACGGCGTGATTGGATCTGGAGACAGATTCTTGAAAGGGGTAATGGGGGCAAAATGAGGTCGTGTGGGTGCGTCCCGACCCTATTAGGGCTGCTGTGCTTCTACGAAGAGGAGATCAGGACACAGGTGCACAGAGAGACGCCCGTGTGAAGGCACCGGGAGATGGCGGCCATCTGCAAAGCCAGGGAGGGAGACCCCAGCAGGACCACCCCCCCCCCACACACATTGATCTTGGACATCTGGCTTCCAGAACGGTGGGAAAACTGCTCTCCACTGTGTAAGCCCCCCAGCCTGAGCTGGCCTGCCCTCTGCGCCTGCAGCCGGACCAGCGGGCACGGCCACCGTCAGTAGCTGCTCCGAGGGCACACGCCGACGGCACACGGGGCCAGGGACGGGAAGGGACAGAGCAGGCAGGCAGGACAGCCAGCTTTCCTCAGATCCCTGGGAAGGCTGGAGGTGACTGTCAGGAGTGATGGGCTCAGAAGGCAGTAATTAACAGTCGCAGGAAATTCCTCCCATCGGATGCTTTGGGATACTGTGCCAGCCTCCATTTTGCTGACTTCGGAGAAAGAAATGGTGATAAATAAATGTGAAGCACGCTGGTGATGGTGTGAAATGATGCTTCATCTAATTATCACTATTCCGTGCTGTCATTAACATACACTCGAGGAGAATGGTAATGACGGTTACGTTTCTGTCAGCGCGGATTTGCCGTCTGAAGCCCGCGGCGCGGGCGCACGATGGGCCCCAGGACGGCGTCTCTTGCCGACGACAGTAGGACCGGAGGGAAGGAGAATGACTCACTGCTGCCCAGCTGCACACGGCACCCAGGCGGCGCCCAGGCGGCACCCAGGAGGCACCCAGGCGGCGCGGGGGCTCCGGGAGAGCCCAAAGAAGACCCGGGAGTCAGAAAATGAGCGGGTGACTGATGGGCGCCCCCGGCGTGTCGCTGGAGGGTCTGTCCCCGGTCAGGGACACCCCTTCCTGCCTCTACAGGGAGCGCGGTTTATAGGCCCTCGGTGTCCCCGGAAGTCGCTGTTCTGAATCTAAGGAATGAAAGAGGCCCTGGCTGGTGCTAGAACATTCCCCTGTGCTTGCTGTTTCTCAGGCTCCGGTTACCTATTTTTCTCTCTCCCTCAAACGGGAGTAAAACTGAAAATGTGTCAGGTAAGTGACAGTCTGACAGTCCCACCTTGCAGATCCCGGTGCCCGGAGGTTCTCCTGCACCAGGGTGCGGCCCCCCTGCACCCTGTGGGCACCCCGCCCTCTACCCGCTCTGAGGGCCGGCCGCAGTGGCCATGCTCGGGACCCCAGCCCCTCCTGCCGTCGGCCCGAGAGCGGGAACACGGCCTGGCCGTGCCCTGTGCTGATGCCCCAGCAGGATTTCTTCCCTCGGCGTCAGGCTGCGAGAAGGCACAAGAGGAAGCAAGTAGGAGGGGAAACTGGGGCAGAGAAGCCACTCGGCCTGAGGGGCAGGAAGCAGCAGGGGAAATACTGGGAGCAAACGCAGAGGCTGGCGGCGGCAGGAAGACAGAGAAGCGGCCCCGCACACGGACGCAGGGACCCGGAGAGGCTGTCCGCCCCCCCGCCCGCCACCACCGCCAACGCTGCCCCTGAGCCGCCATCTGGCCGTGAGCTCCTCTTAAGGTGGCCACGTCCTAACTCTCAGACTCTGCGGCTGTGACCTTGCTTGGGACGAGGGTCTCTGCAGACAGAAGCAGGGACTGAGATGCCAGGCTGCCTGAGGATGGCCCCTCAACGCAGTGACGATGTCCTTACAAGGGACAGAAAGGGACACTTAGAGACACACAGAAGCCAGGGGGAGACAGAGGCAGGGACTGGGTGACATCCGGTCACCAGGGGCGGCTGGCAGGCGCGAGGAGAGAGGCCCGGAGACAGGCAGGGAGCAGGTTCTGCTCGGAGCTTCCGGGGGGAAGCTTCCCTCCTTCCTTCCCGCACCCTGACGGCGGACGTCCGGCCCCTTCGACGGAGAGAGAATAAATTCCTGCGGTTTTAAACCCCTCAGTGTGTGGGGACTCGCTGGAGAACCGAATACAAGCGGTCTGAGCAGGTTGTGGCTCCTCGTAACCAAAAGAGCACTTTTTTAAAACGTAAGGTCATGGCCCTGACCCCGAGGGTGGGTGTGACAGCAGGGCAGGGGCGAGGGGCCGCAGGCCTGCCTGCGCGCTGTCCCCGCTCTGGTCCTGCCCTCGGTGCGCCGAGCTCACCTTAGAGAACGGGGGACGGGCCCCGAAGCCCCCTTCTGGCACAACAGGCCAGGCCTCGCTGTAGATTTCCACGGAAAAGGCTGATGGGGACAGGCCAACGCCGCAGGGGACAAAAATTTTGAGTTAATTTTTAGAACCGATCACCACTGTCCTCTCCGAGGAGCGTTACTCAGCCTCAGCAGGGGGATGAGGGGACTATTTCTTGCCATAAACAGCTCAGAATCTCCTTAGCACCAGTTGCTCCGGGTTGGAGAGGGGTGCGTGCGGTCACCCGGGGGCCATCCTCATGTGGCTGACCTGCACGGGCCAGGTCACCCATGGACAAATGCACCAGCGCCGCCCGCCCCATTCGCTCTGTGCTTCCGTGCGTGACACCTCAGGAGTGGAGCCAGGACCCTGCTCCCAGCGGCACCCAGGAAATCCCCCAGGTCCCCTGAGATGCACGGGCCTAGGTGCCGTCAGAGGGAAGTCAGAGCTCTGAGAGTCGCGTCCCAGCCGACCGGGAGCGAGCCTGCCTTCGTCTCGGAGGCCCCGGCTCCCCCGTCCACTCTCTTCCTCGATAAGATAATCCCATTTAAACACTATTTCAGGGTTGGGGCCCCTGGGGGGGCTCAGTCACTGGTGAAGCATCTGACTCTTGGTCTCGGCTCCGGTCATGGTTCCACGGTTCATGAGTTCGAGCCCCACGAGGGGCTCTGTGCTGACAGCTCAGAGCCTGGAGCTGCTTCGCATTCTGTGTCTCCCTCTGTCTCTGCCCCACCCCTGCTCGCGCTATCTCTCTCTCAAAAATAAATAAAACATTAGAAAAAAAAATTTTAAATAAACAAAAATACTAAAAAGAAGAAGAAGAAGAAGAAGAAGAAGAAGAAGAAGAAGAAGAAGATGAAGAAGAAGAAGAAGCAGAGGAAGAGAAGGAGGACGAGGAGGAGGAAGAGAAAAAACGTCCTGCACACATTTCAAGCCAGTCCTGGGCTCTTCGTGCCCTAGCCCCACGCCCCCAGCGGACGCAGGACGCATCAGCAAACATGGGCCTCTGGCACAGATCCGGAGACAGCTGGCAAGAGGAGGGCCCGAGAGACCGTCCAGGCCACTGACAGCCCCCTCCATTCCAAAGAGAAGTAACCTGCAGACCAGAGAGGGCGAACGGCCCAGGGTCACACAGCAAGGAGAGGCAGACCTGAGACCAGCATCCAGGACTTCAGGCCTTTCTCTTCTCAATTCCCGGCTCCCCGGGAAACAGTTCTGACGCTTGGAGAAGCGATAGATAAACTCACCGCAGAGGCTTTCAGTCCCGAAGGCCACGAAACTCACTAAAAGCCAGCCCCGCATTCCCCGCGGCTGACCCGAGGGCGAAGGCTCCGCAGGGACCCTCCCTGCCGGCCCTCCATGCCTGCCCAGGACCCCACCGTCCTGACGATTCTCTCTCCCCGGTTTCGCACATGTGGTGGGCTTCTCCCATGTTTGGGAGCAGAAGACGGGGGTCTGTGACATAGGCGCAGCCAGAGCGACTGCGGCCACTGCTAGGAAGTCAGCGTTGAGGTGACAGCGGCCAGGCGGTCACAACGTCAACATCAAAGCTTCACACGTGTGGGGAGCACTGTGGGGAACCTCTGTCTGACTCTGAGATGGGAAGGATTTCTTTCTTACAGAAGATTAAAAAGTGCTACCTAGGGGCACCTGGGTGGCTCAGTCGGTTGAGCCTCCGACTTCAGCTCAGGTCAGATTTCACGTTCGTGGGTTCGAGCCCCGCGTCAGGCTCTGTGCTGATAGCTAGCTCAGAGCCTGGAGCCTGCTTCTGATTCTGTGTCTCCTTCTCTCTCTGCCACTCCCCCCCTTATGCTCTGTCTCTCTCTGTATCAAAAATAAATAAAAAAACATTAAAAAAAAAAGTGCTACCTAGAAAATATAGTATTGGTAAATTTGCCCATGTCAGAAATCAGGACTTCTGTTTATCAAAAGATCCCTTAAGGAATCTGAAAAGCTACAAACTGGAAAACAAAAGGTATTTGCAACATGTGAGGAAAAAGACTTCATAAAGAAAATATAATTAATGCTTCTAATAAAAAGACGCAACTGAATAGAACACAGGCAGAAGACTTGAAAAGGAAAGAGGAGAAACAGATGGCTGATAACTGGATGGGCAGATGACCCACCTTGCTCCCGATCAGGGAAATGCAAATAAGGTCGTGGCCAGATCCTTCTTATCAACCCCACTTAACTGATACCAACTAAGAACCTGATAAGGTCTGCAGAGAGTGGAGACCCTGGGAATGACCTGTGCATGGCTAGGGGGGTCTGTGGATGATCCAGTCACTTCCGGAAAACAACCTGGGCTAACTTGTGAAGATGAGAATCCCAGCTGACCCAGTGCCTTGCTGCACCCACACAACATGGGGGACTCCCGGTCTGAGACCCTGGGGTTGGCCATAAGCAGCGCCTGGGAAAACCCGTGCGGAGAGGACAAGTGAGAAGCCCATGAGGAGAGGTCCTGGACTCCGGGGGGAGAGAGAGGTGCAGGCCAGCCCCAACCACTCAAGCCACCCCCGCTGACCCGGCAAGCGGCATGCACGGTGTGGCTGTGTGGGACAGTGGGGTGCCGCAGCAGTAGTGAGGGGCTCCCAGGCAGGGACTCCTGTCCAAGCCAACCAGGAGACGCATAGACGCACACCCGGCCACTCTGGACAGTGCTGAGATGGAACAACTCACGCCCACAGGCAGGGAAAGAGTTAAGTGAATTGTGACAGAGACCCCCCCTCAGTGGAATATTAGAGAGCTGTGAAAATGTGTGAACCACAGCTACGCGCCGACGTAAGCAGGTCTTGGGGGGACACAAAGTTCAAAAACCGGCAAAACTAAAAAAAAAAAAAAACAGACTAAACTCTCGCACATGTTATGGAGGGATGTACGTAGTGATAAGACTAAACCAGTAGGTAAGGAAAGAGAAGCACGGTTCAGGGTCATGATTATCTGTGAGAGATGGAGGGGTGGAGGAGGGCGGGCGAGAGGTGGGGGAGAGGCAGGGGAGAGGTGGGGGAGGGCGGGGCCCCACTGAGCACAAAAGCAGATGCATCCGTTGCCATAGTTGTTAAACAAACGCTCTAGAGTAGAAAATAACAATGTTGTGAAACAAGATAATAATTAACCCAGTTACTTGATTCACCTCTATTAAAAAAATTTTTTTTAATGTTTTATTTATTTTTGAGACAGAGAGGGACAGAGCATGAGCAGGGAGGGGAAGAGAGAGAGGGAGACACAGAATCAGCAGCAGGCTCCAGGCTCTGAGCTGTCAGCACAGAGCCTGACGCGGGGCTCAAACCCACGAACTGTGAGATCATGACCTGAGCCGAAGCCAGATGCTCAACTGACTGAGCCACCCAGGTGCCCTGATTCACCTCTAATTTAAAAGCAAATCCTCCACTAAGATAAGCAAGGCTCCAGTCCTACATGACCACAGGGGAATGGCCAGGATGGCCCAGGCAGGGGTCTAGCTTTGGATGGCAGAGCATGAGGTAGCAGTCACCCCCAGGTGCCATGCACCCCGCAATCCAGGAAGGCTGGCTCACTGGAAACTCACCCCCATAAAAAGCGGCCCTTCCTCACACACCCTACAGCCGCCTGGAGTCACTGAGCCTCCTGTTTTATTTCACAACTGTGCTCCTCCACTTAACGTGGAAAGATATTACTTATAAAAGATGATTCCTGAAAGGAAAGTTGGGGGCTTTATTATACCTCTGGGCTAGATTGGGCGATCACTGAAGAAATAAGGTTGTACCCTTTTCATTTCCTATCCACAGGACAATATTTTAGCAGCGGGAGGGGTCAGGAAGAAGGAGCCAAGGACCTGAGCCGAGGGGGGGCACTCACTCCAGACCTTCCCAGGAGTGAGGAGACCCACGTCTGATGGATGGTCCCAGGGAACGTGGGAAATGCCTCTTGAAAGATAGGCAGGGGCTTGTGGGAACAGCCGGGCAGGTGGACAGTCTGCCCACTGTCCAGCCAGGGCCAGGAGTGCTCAGGGCCGAGACGGCTCCGTCTTCAAGCGCCTGAGCATCTGGTCCCTCCAGTGACCTTGCCGGTGAGCTAGACAGCATCTTCCCTCCACGTCCTTCTGCCCTGATATCCTCCTGTTTCCAACATCGGGGCTGAATTCATTGCTTCCTAACGTGACTCTAGCTCTGTGCAGTGGGGTTCTAAGTGTTGTAGGAGTGTAAGAAACGAGGAACATTCTTCCAGGGGCACCAGCGGCACCCCACCATGAGCGTGGTGAGTCATTTCTTCCCATCCCAGACCTCAGAGCTCTCTTCCCTGCGGCCCACGCCTCGCTCCTCCAAACACACACTGAGCAGGTTACGAGTCGGTGCCACGCAGCGGGCAGGCCTGCAGGGGCAGAATTCAAATTCTCTTGCCCTGAGCCTGGAATGGCTCACCAGGGTGAGCCCAGAGACCTCAGGGGGAGTAGCTGGCTGGGTTGGTGCTGGGAAGGCGGCCTGCCCCCCACTGCAGGAAGCCCAGAGGACCCCCGGGGCTTTGCATCCACGTGCCTCTGGACAGGCCGCACGGAGCCTAGAGGTCCTCTGAGGTCACGTGGCTGCAGCACCCTGCCCCCCACTCCAGGCCATGTGAGGCCTGTGGCCACTCCAGAGAGGCCTGCCACGTGGCTCCAATGGCACGTGGGGGCAGATTTGCAGCCCGGGTCCATCTTCCTAAGGGAGGAACCACCATATGCCTCAGTTTCCTCATTTGTAAAACAGAGCTGCTGACGGCACCTGGCTCACAGGCTTAGGGTGAAGAAGAAAGGAGGCCTGCCTGTGAAACAGCTCCCGGGACAGATCAAACACGCCATTGGTGAGGTGCTTCCGGCAAGGTCTAGCAGGCTCGCACCTGTTACCCCGTCTCCAGCGCGGGGGGCACTGGGGCTGCCGGGAGCAGAGGACCCACGGCCTGCTCGCCCTCACAGCGCCCAGGCCAGCCCAGCCCTCCTTCCCAAACTCTCCCTTTAGTTCTGCTTCCTGCCCGGGGCATAGACGCCACATCTCATTTATCCCACAGGGACGAGACAGTCACGAATCTGAGTTCTGTAGAGAGAAAGCACTGGACCCTGGCCAGCCTGCCGAGCCCAGCCTGTCTGCAGATAACGCACACACAGATGATGTTTACAGCAGAACAATCGTGCAGCATTGGGCTGGCAAATGCCAGCCGGGGCCGCCTTCAGCATCCTTTGCAAGGGAGCCAGCCCCACACTGGGCGACAGCTCAATTCAGAGGGAGAAGCGGGCTCCCCTGACAAGAGAGCTCGGCCTATTCTTTGTCACCGAAAACAATCTCCGGCTCCCAGACAACAAAGAGAGAGGGAGTATTTCCATTTCACTTGACACGAGGACAGCTGCTCCCCACCTCCTAGAGGGTGTCCCGTTCTGTTCAGCAGACATTTGCTGGTCACCTGTTTCCATGGGTGAGAGGACAGAGGTGACTTTGCTTCTCTTCCTCATGACCACCCCACCCCCAACCGCCAGACATCCCTTGGCACAGTGTGGGTGTCCTTGGGAACTGGCTCTCCTTCCCACTCCAAATCTCAGGGCGGCTGAGGATCCGCACGGCCGAAAGGCCAGCCTCTGAGTGACCCAGAGCTCAGGGCGCAGGCTAGCCCAGAGTGTTGGAGGGAAAGTTTGACCTCAGAGATCCTTTGGGGTCAAGGAGCTGGTGTCCTGAGAAAGTGTGATGGACTGTGGACAAGAGTGAGTCTTGGCTTGGCCTGAGCAGAAAGGGCTTCCGGGGTTCTAAGGCCTCTGGCCAGCCCCCCAGGCTACTCCCTGCCATATCTTTATCATGAAAGTCACTCCACTGGTTTACAGACTATGCAAGGTTGTTCATGGAGTGAGCTCCTTGGGCGCAGAAACTGTCCTGCTCCGCACGGACGCCCTGTGGCCTAATTCATGGCCTGGTACAGAGCAGGATCGGAGGATATGTTTGTGAATGAGGCGCTGCATGGATGGATGGAAGGTTGGATGGATGGATGGATGGATGGATGGATGATGGATGGGTGGATGGATGGATGGGTGGATGGATGGATGGATGGATGGATGGGTGGATGGATGGATGATGGATGGGTGGATAGATAAATGGATGGATGATGGATGGGTGGATGGATAGATGGATGGACGGATGATGGATGGATGGAAGAATGCATGTATGTATGTTTGTATGTTTAGGGAGGAGTGAAAGCGTGGGTGGATAGACAGAAGGAATAACATAGATATGCACATATGTGTGTGTGTATGATTAGATGGACAGAGGCAGAGACGGATGGATGGATGGAATAATGTATACATGTATATGGGAGTGTGTGGTTAGATGGATGGATACACGAATGAATGGATGGATGGATGGATGCATAGATGTATGGAATAATGTGTATGTGTGTGTATATGGTTAGATGCATGGGTGGATGGATGGATGGATGGATGGACGGATGGACGGGTGACTAGAAGGAAGAATGCACGCATGTGTGTATATGGGTGGCTGGCTGGTTGGCTGGCTGGACAGATAGAAAGAAGAATGCATGCAGATACAGGCAGATAGACAGACGGATGAAAGGATGACACCTCATGAGCGGACCATGGGAGGAAGCAACTATCCGGAGAGCGCAGCTTCCGGACTCTCCACAGACAGGTGTCTACGGGTCAGACAGGGCTCCGGCTGTGTCCTGTTGCTCTAGAGGAGCCCAGCTGGCGAAGCACCTCACATACCTTTTCCTGGACACGAGCTGCAGGGAGAGACAGGCCTCTCTCCAATCTCACTGTCTTCAGGAAGTCCTTCCAGAGAAGAGGAAATGACAGCCAGAGCAGGAGCTGGCAGACGACGGTCCCTGGGCCAAGTCCAGCCTGCTGCCTGCTTCTGTAAAGCTTTATTGGAACACAGCCACCTCCATTTGTTTATGTATCTATGGCTGCTTTTGTGCTATCGCAGCGAAGTTGAGGCATTGCGACAGAGACCATATGGTCCGCCGAGTCTGTAGTATTTACTGACTGGCCCCTCACAAGTCTGCTGCCGCCCAGGACGGGGGATGGTTTGGAGCCCTATCGTGGGCTGTGGGGCCCTGGGTGGGGCCCTGAACATCTGCTTCTGTTTTTTGGGAAGAAAAAAAAAAGAGAAGAAGGATGCCTAGAAGAGGGGAGAGTTACATGGGGAGTGTGCAGGTGGTCTGAGAAGGGGAAAAGCAGGTGGAACCCTGAACAGGCACACAGAGCAAGACGGGATCTGGAGGCACGCGGGGCCTGGGCTTGCCGCGTAGACCTGCCACCTTGGCCTGCGCTTGCCGCGTAGACCTGCCACCTTGGCCTGCGCCTACCGTGTAGACCTGCCACCTTGGGCAAGTCACTCAGCCTCCTTCAGACCCTCTGAAAAACGATGACAGAAGTTCCCACCCGATGTCACCTTTTCAGCGAAGTCTTCCCTGACGTCAGTGTCTGAAAATCCGCCCTCACCTGCCTCTACCTTCCTTTTTTTAAAAAATGGCTTTACCAAGATACAGCTCATAGGCCATACAGTCCACCTACTGAAAGCATATAATTCAGAGCCTGTGGTTTATTCATATACTTGTGCAATCACCAGCACAGGAAATTTAAGAACATTTTAAAACTACTTTTTAAGTGGAGGGAAACGACACCTAACCTCAAATGTGGCATCTTGCCCATTTTTAAGTGTGCCGTTCAGTGGCATTAAGTACATCACCAGTGTTCCCTTTTTTACTTTTTCAATGTTTATTTTTGAGAGACAGAAACAGAGCATGACCCAAGAAGGGGAAGAGAGAGAGGAAGACACAGAATCTGAAGCAGGCCCCAGGCTCTGAGCACAAAGCCTGATGAGGGGCTCGAACTCACAAATGGTCAGATCATGACCTGAGCCGAAGTTGGATGCCTAACAGAATGAGCTCCCAGGCGCCCGTCACTCTGGCTGTTTCTATGACCACCATGGATCCACCTGTTTCTTCTACTTCATTTTTTCCCCCATGGCCTTATGTCCACCTGAAAATCCATCATTGCTTATGTTTTATTATTTATTGGATGCTCTTCCCTCATAATCTCTGTGAGGGCAGGACTTGGTCTTGTTCATGCTTGTCCCCAACACTTGGAAGAGCATTAGGGACACAGCAGGTGTTCAATAAATATTCAAATAAATGAATGATTGCTGGTCAATGTGCTGAGTCCACTCCTGTGTACAGGGCATACTTTCTGGAAAGGCTCAGGGATGTGCCAGGAGGAGAGACCGTATCCACAGAAAAGCAGCCAGTTCCAAACCAACCAGAATTGCGCCAATGCCTTTGTGCGCATCCCTGGCCCCTGTGAGCATCCTTCACCCCTCATTACCTGGCACAAATCTATAAGCAGCGTGGTCATTTGCATTCGCTTGTTTCATAGCAGGTGGCGTGCTCTTGTGATTGCTCTGTCCTTCCTAATGGGACCTAACCGAGGGCTGGGGGCTGGGTGGGCAGCCAAGCAGGAGGGCATGTAGCAGAGTCAAGAGCAGAACCTTCGAAATTCTGGAGGAAGAGTGGCACTGCCATCCCTCTGTTGGTGAGGATTCTCCAGAGAAACAGAACCCAACCCGTAGGATATACACAGAGAGAGAGAGCGCTTTCCTTTAAGGAATTGCCTCACATGGTAATGGAGGCCGGCAATTCAGGTAAAGGCCGCAGTCTTGCATCTGAATTCCACAGGGCAGCGGGACAGAAACTCCAGCAGGGTTTGTAGGTGGCCGTCTGGAGGCAGAATTCCTTCTTCTTTGGGAAACCTCCATCTTTTTCTCTGAAGGCCTTCAACTGATTGGATGAGACCCACCCACACGATGGAGGCTAACCTACTTCACTCAAAGTCTACAAAACACGTTCACAGCAACCGGTGTTTGACCAAAACCTGGGCACCGTCGCCTAGCCAAGTTGACGTATAAAACTCACCACAATTCCCAACCGCACATGTCCTTCCCTACTCTCCAAGTCCTTTTCACCCCCTTGTAAAGGAAGAGGGCAAAGGGGCAGACAGAGCGGACACCTGGTAAGGGCTGCAGAGAGGATATAGGCCCTCAGTGCCCGCCCTGTCATGAGGCAAGAGACACTGATCACTTAGGTCTAGGCCAGGCCTCCCAGAGTAGCTGGGCAACTGTGGACTCCCCAACTTTGTGCTCAGTGATCTACCATCATCTTCGTAAGCCGCTCCCCAGAGAGGTCAAATCCTTAGTCACTCATTGGTTGTCGCCTCTGTGGCCTCAGGAGCATAAGCCAAACAGAAACTGGCTTTACCAACATCTTCTTTCTTCCTGGATGGAAGCTATCACCCAGCGCAAGATGTGAACGGAGGTCTCAGGTTCCTTGGGACCACATGGGGACTCAGGAGGACAGGAAGAGAGAAGGACCAGGCTGAGGCCTGGGGTTGGCTCTGGGAGCTTTGAACCAGGCCCGGCACCAAACCCTAGAGGGGATGTTCCCAGCTACCCTGCGTTCTGTAGGATGTGAAACACAGAAATGTGATAAAACAAGGCCACGTGTGGGACGTGTCACCCTGTCCTTGTCAACCTCACTTTCATTTTTCACCAAAGCTTTCTGAACCTCTTCAACATTCCGAAGTAGACAAGCCTGGGGGTACCTGGGTGGCTCAGTCGGTTGAGCATCCGACTTCGGCTCAGGTCATGATCTCATGGTTCATGGGTTCAAGCCCCGTGTCAGGCTCTGTGCTGACAGCTAGGTCAGAGCCTGGAGCCTGTCTTCACATCCTGTGTCTCCCTGATTCTCTGACCCTCCCCTGCTAGTGCTGTCTCTCTCTGTCTCTCAAAAATAAATAAAAAACATTAAAAAAAAGTTTAGATAAGCCTATGCCTGAGAGTCAGTTAGCTTTTCCTGGGTCCATGTGTCCCTTCTAACAAGGTGGGGTTCCCAAGCCAGGTGCCGAACTGTTGGCTGCATGAACAGCCCCGCCCTCCAGCCTGGACAACCACATGTGCGCTCTTCCGTACCTACCTCCAGGCTGCCGGCCAGCAGGGCGACTTGACTCGACTCAACTCGACTCAACTCAATGCAGCTTCACTGGAGGCTAGCTGGCCCCCACGCCCTCCGTAGCCCCCAGTTTGATGGCCATTCCAAGTATTCCAGCCCAGCACCCAGTCTGGGGAGGTAACAGCCACTCAGACAGTGGGAGGGGCCACTCCAGCTGACCAATCTGGGCTTTCATTGTGTGTCCCTTTGGGCTACCGAATGGGAGAAAATTGCAGGTGCTCAGCAAAGGGCTACTTCTTGGGCAAGAACAGCCCAGTCCTTGTGGTTAGGGAGCCAGTGGTTACATTTTAATTAGCTGATAAATAATTATGCCTTTGAAGCCCCCAGTCTGCCTTACAGGCTCTCTTCTCTGCCACCCACTGGTTAGTGTTATTTAACCGCATTTTTACTTATTACATAAACCGGAATCTGTGTCTGAACCACCAAGGTCGCAGAGGTCTTGGCTGCGACACTATCTGTGAACACATCTGCTTCCGCTGACTGGCAACATTCCCGCCCTGGCCTCAACCTGCTGCGCTCAGCCAGGAGGGCGTGCACGTGGGCGCTCTTAGCCCGTCCTCTCTGAGTCCAAATCCCGGCCTCCAGGTGAAGGCCTGACCTTGGTTTTCTCCCCAGAGCGAGATGGATATGACTCTCAGGTGCGAGATCATCTTTTCTTTTTACCGCGAGCACCAGGAAGCCTCTAGCTGGAGCCCCAGCTCAAGGGCGTCAGGCTGGGGAGCCGCCGATCACCGGCGCTGAGAAGGCTCGGCGGTTCGGATGGGCATCTCGGGGACGGAAGGTGTCCCCAGGAACTGACAGGTGGCTGCTGGGTAAACTGTGATTTAACCTGTGTGTTCACTCTCACAAACGTGCTGATAGCAGCATGCCGCCTATAAATTCCAGTGCTCTCTCCCTTCCCACGATATCGGTTCCCGGACGCCGCCCTCCTCAACCCTCGGCTTTGCAGGGCAAACCAGATCACCACTAAGGGCCTGAGACTTAAGTCCCTTACAACATAATAGGAGCTTTCACGGAAAAATCAAAACACCACCCCAGAAGGGTGGCCGCTGGGTCCGACTCACCCAGACCTCCACGTCGGTCTCCTGGGTTGTGGGGACCTGACGAGCCTTCTCCTCCACGGCGTTTGGGTACAGTCACACCAAGGCAGGCGCCTCTCAGAGCCTGGATTCGGTTTGTGTTTGTTTGTTTGTTTGTTTGTTTGTTTGTTTGTTTTTAAAAAGCAGGTTGTCCTAAAGGGAACAGCACGAGCTTTGGCAAGCAGATCCATCAGTCTACACTGTCTGCAGCGTGCAAAGCCCCAGATTCCTCCTAAGTCAGACTATGACACGTTCTACTTAGGAAGGGAGCATCCCTGAACTCCAGATGCCAGGTGATAAGAATTACTGATGCATTGCTTTCAGAGCGGTTGGTTTTATGGCTTGGCAAGGCTGGCTTTGAGATTCTGCTGGGCTCCATTTGCATACCGAATGACAGCGTCGGAGAAGGCACCGGAAGGCCTCAGACACGTTAGCCTCTCCTATCTCTGCTGCCAGTTATAGGTCATTTTAAACTAACATCTGGTGAGTGTACTTTTAAACCGTGTCTGTAGCTTTAGTTAGGGATCTCCTGGGAATGTCAGGGGAGGACAGAGAGAAAGAGAGAGAAAGAGAGAGAGAGAGAGAGAGACATCCCCAGAGGAAGGTTATTAAGACATTGGCAGTTCCACCGAATCAAAAGTCCCGGAAGCCGTCCTGGCCCAATTTCATTGTCCCGTAGGATCCACGGGGATAAGGGAGCTCTCTGCACAAGAGGGTCTGAATATCAGCTCCATGCTGGCATAAGCGGAAATTTGTTTCCACGCTCTGAAGAGGCTACTGCCTTTCAGAAAGTAGTGCTTGTGCGCCAAGACCCCGAGAGGGGTTCCCATTACGCAGCCACCAAAACCAAATCTGTCCCTGAACTGCCCCAACGAGTTGAGGTCACCTCAGGACTCCATTGTCAAGAGCATCTGTGACTGGGCACCAGTCAATGGCATCTCTGCCCGCCCGGGGAGGTTGGGTTTTTCCCCCCTCCTTTTCTTTTCCTGAAGGACAATTCTTGAATGGTACCTCTCTTAAGCCAGATTTTCACTTTCCACTTAGGTCAATGAGATTTAATATTCTCCTTACACATGTTCATTTCTTTCAGTGATGTTTGAGCTCTAAAGCACTATTTTAAAATTCTACAAACTCTCAGGGATAGATATTTTAAACCCACATAAAAATAGCCTTGCCTCTCTTTCTGCTTGCCCGGCTAAACTGCACGCTCAGCCGGCATCTGACTGTAGCCCACTGATGAGGAGAGAAGCGGCGGTCTGGAGAGAGGCAGCCCTCCCGTTTGGCTGTTTCCATCCCCACCTCCCCCCCCACCCTGATAAATGTAAGTCATAAAAAAAAAAATCCTCCATTTCACTGGAATGCCCATTAAAATGTAAACACAGAGAGAGGATTTTGAGTAGGCTACAAAAATGCTTTATTCAAGAGACTGCAAAAGGCAAACCAAATCTAAAGTTGACTTTTAAACCTAGTACATAGTATGTGAATATGCCCGGCTCCCTGTTTCTAAGGGGTTTGTGGAGAATCTATGTATTTATTGGAAAATTCGCCACGCGGTGTTGGGGGGCTACCCTGCGGAGAGGCAGGCACGGCCCTTTCCCTTGACGAGCTGAGCTGTCTGAATCACACAAAGATCCTGATGCCCACGGCTGTGCGCAGCCCCCTCCGTGTTTCTCACTGACAAGATCTAGGACCTCTGCCCGGAAATCTCCCGATGAAAATATCTGCACCCGTGCAGGATGCTTTCTTCCGAGGGTGACCTTGGATGAAGGTGCCCCGATGTGGTCGCTCTCACTCGCCCGGGCGTCCTAAGTATTGGATCAGAGGGCTGTCACAGGTCCCTTCCTCCTGCTCAGGAGGGTCCCACTGGTGCCGATTCCCACGGCTCGGTAGTAATGGCCAAGAGTCCAGGCTCAGAGGGAAGCCCGTCATCACTGCGAGGGTCAAAACCTGACACATGTTTGCCGACCCTGTCTGAAAACCGCGAGGGGAGGTCATCTTCGAGTTTCCTACAGGTTCAAGTTCAGCTCCTCCATGCCAACTAGTAACCCCGCTGCTAGAGCAAGGGGGACCCTACCGCCAGCGCCCTTCGAGGCGGTGCGGGAAGAAGTGGTTGAGAAATGAGAAGGAACAGAGAGTCAAGGTCAGCATGCTGGCCCGGGTCCCTCCAGCCCTCTGGAAGCTCACAGTCCCTGGAGGGGCCGGCCAGAGAGTCTGTCGGAAACTTACAAAGCACAGCGTCCCCCATTCATCACGGAAGGCTAAGTTCACGTTTTGTGCAACCAACGGGGCCACAAGCCAACTGATAGGTATTGTGTGTGTGCATCTGTGGATTTGCGCATATTTATATAATCTGTGAGCGTATTCTTTATTTTTACTGCCTGCTTTGCTCAGACTGCAGACAGCACGAAGATCATCAGCAGACTCCTAAATTATAGATCGGCTCACCAAGAACACTGTGTCACTCATTAGCTACATCATCTCGCGGCTCCGCACAACAATAAATTAAGTAACACAATCGCTGCAGGGAAATTAGGTGAATAATTCTCACATTAAACTAAAAAGTTTGGGATGCCTCTGGTTTCTTCCAGGCTGCTCCTAGGACAATGCAGTACCACGAAGAGACAGCAGACAGGACTGTAAACTCCAAGGGTACAATTCTTCAGAGCAAGTTAGGTGTGGTTTACATTAAAAATAGAACAGGCTCCTGCAAACAGACTTGTATTTATATAGAATGTTGCGACAACTGTCATTTTACATTAGTCAGAGAAATCCCATAGGACCGGTGTAAGTATTAAATGTGGCAATTTTTTTTGTTTACCGACAAAACATAATAAAAAGAACACAGCCTCCTGGATGACATTCTGGATGATTTTTTTTCCTCTTTCCCTGAAGTCATTCATAAAATAAACATGTGTTCCCAGTCCTTGGAAGGCTTCTTTATGAGAGTCTCCTGACAGTGAACGAGGGATGACAGAGCGGGGGGCCCCCCTCCGAGACCCCAACCCAGCAGCCCTCGCTCCCGGCCCTCACGCTGCACTGCCGTGTGCTCCCCAAACAGCAACCACGGAACACAATTCTAGAGCCTTTCTTGAGCCATGTAATCAGGACGGAGTTACGGGGTTTCAGGAGGGACGTTTACAAGGTGGGGAAGCCGATCTTTCTGCACAGATGAGTCAGGGAGAGGCCTCTAAGTCACGAATCCCAAATAGCTTGCAATGTGCTCCTTGCTGCCAAACTACGGAGATCGCTAGAGAGTTCTGTGAAACCGCCCAAATAAGAAAAGAGAAGACTTGGGACGGGTAAGCTGCTCAGATAAAGTCGGCAGCCATTAATGGCGGACCTTCTCCTTGTCCCCATTTACTGCTGATAAGACAGCCAAAGAGGCAAAAGACCCAGAGAGACTGCGACCGCAGCGGGAGGTGGCCTCTGGTGGTGGCGGGCTTGTGGTGTGGACCAGAGCCCCTCCTGCTTAGCTCCCCGGGTGTGTCTTGGGCTGAGGCTCTCCAAGCGTGGTCTGGGCACCCACCTGCCCGTGTAATGACCCTAAGGCATGATTCGTCTCTGATGGACGGCGGTGTTTTCTGGAAGCTCTGTGACGTGATGACATGGTTGTTCTGACAGCTCGTGGACTATGCGATCCTTGTCTATTCTAGGTTTCAAAATCCCTTCAGTGTTTTTAATTAAGTTTTTACTTAAATTCCAGTACAGTTCACATACAGCGTTATATTCATGTCAGGTGTTCCGTGGAGTGATCCCACACTTCCATACGTCACCCCGTGCTCAGCACAAGTACCCTCCAAAATTCCTTCAGTTTTAACGCAAATACGGTGAATATCAAGAGATGTGACCCCACAACCTAAAGCGCTTTGAGATCCTCATTGAATTTTAAGAGTGTGGAGAAGTCCCAAGACCTGTGCCCATGCAGTCACGCTCCGCCTTACCCTGCGTGGGGACCTCACTGAGTTCTGACGTTAGCCCGACGAGCCAATCACAACCCCGCCTCCCAAATCCCTGTGATGAGCTCAGCTGGCCCCCGGGGGTGTTCGTGGGCACTGGAGGCGCCCCCCCACCGTCCCCCAGCATCTGCCCAAGGGAAAAACACAGCCCCTGCGTGACCAGCCTTGTCTGTGTGGCCAGCGCCTCCAAGAGGGAACAAGGGTAGGAGAGCCTCTTGGCATTTCCTATTTCCTCTTACAGCTCAATGGTGATTGGATCATATTTATATTTATATTTATATTTATATTTATATTTATATTTATATTTTCTACCGCATACCCGCTGTCCTGGGTTAAGGTGTTCCTTTCGAATTCAGGCATGTGAGACTGGATATGCAATGAAAGATCTATTTAAGGAGGACAAGCGCCCAGATCCTGCTGGGGTAACTCGGGGCTCATGCAGGGACTGCAGGTTTCGCTTCCGGTCCCAACTCCCTTCTGGGCCAGAAGGACCCTCAGAAGAGCTCACGCGGTCTCCCAGCCAAGGTGCAGGGGCTGAGGGACTAAGGGAGCTCGGGGCAGAGAAGAGACCCACCTCTCTGCACCTCAGGACCCCTCCTCTTGGCACGGTCGTGACACAGAGTCGGGGGCTAATTCTGATGACCGCTTGCCATGTGGCTGCGGCTGACCATTTGCTGTCTTGGGTCCTCAGTCCCTGCACTGTACAAGGGAGATAAGAAATGGGCAGAAGACATGAACAGACACTTCTCCAAAGAAGACATCCAGATGGCCTACAGGCACATGAAATGATGCTCAGCGTCATTCATCATCAGGGGAACACAAATCAAAACCACACTGAGATACCACCTCACACTGGTCAGAGTGGCTAAAATGAACAAATCAGGAGACTACAGATGCTGGCGAGGGTGTGGAGAGACGGGCACCCTCCTACACTGCTGGTGGGAATGTAAGCTGGTGCAGCCGCTCTGGAAAACAGTGTGGGGGTTCCTCAACAAACTATCAGTAGAACTCCCCTATGACCCAGCAATAGCACTGCTGGGGATTTACCCAAGGGACACAGAAGTGCTGATGCATAGGGGCACATGTACCCCAATGTGCATAGCGGCACTGTCAACAATAGCCAAAATATGGGAAGAGCCTAAATGTCCATCACCTGATGAGTGGATCAAGAAGATGTGGTATATATATACACAATGGAGTACTACATGGCAATGAGGAAGAATGAAATATGGCTATTCGTGGCAACATGGATGGACCTCGAGGGTGTCATGCTAAGTGAAATAAGTCAGGCAGAGAAGGACAGATACCATATGTTTGCACTTGTAAGTCTAACAGGAGAAACCTAACAGGGGACCATGGGAAGGGAAAGTGGGGGGAAAGAGTTGGGGAGAGGGAGGGAGGCAAATCATGAGAGACTTTTGAATGCTGAGAGCAAACCGAGGGCTGAAGAGGGAGGGGGGAAGGGGCCGGGGTGATGGTAATGGAGGAGGGCTCTTGCGGGGAAGAGCACTGGGTGTTATATGGAAACCAACTTGGTAATAAACTACTTAAAAAAAAAAAGAAAAAACTTGTTTAGGACTCAGCAGTGTGATCTAACATCTGTGGACCTGGTGGAAGTGGTGGTGGCGATGGTGATGGGCCCGGAAATATCTGGAGCTAGAGCAGAAAGAGCTACAAGAATCTTAGGAAGAAAAGGAAATAAAGAATAAAACCAAAGCAGGGGTGAAAGGGCGGGGCGAGGGGTGGGAGGGGGTGTTTAGATATTCCAGGAGTTTAAGTCCCAGGTTAAATTAAATAAAGTGCTCCATTTTCTACAAAAATAAAGGGCAGGGGAGATAAGAGATGTCCCTCTCTGAGCCGCTCTGAGAAGAGGAGGTGAGAGCAGAGCTGAGCTCAGCCTCGTGCCTGGGAAGCAGCCGGGGCTCAGGTCATGGGGGTCCCTCCCTTCCCTCCGGCCGAAGTGGCCCAACGCCGACCCTCACGACCACCAGTCCCGTCTCCGTGTGTGCAGCCTGCCTGGAAGCCCGAGGAGAAGGCCTGGGGAAGGAGGGGGGGAGGACCCCCCGCCAACGGCCTGCAAACCATTTGTGACATCGCACCCTCTGAGCACGGGTCTGGAGGAGGCGCCGGGAGAGAGACTTTTTACTGCATATCCTTCTGCACTGCGTGTATTTCTACCAGCTGTACATGCATTTTCATAATAATAAAAACGGGAAAACCTGTCATCCTATTGGGATAATCATCACTAAGTGAGAATATGTTTCATTGTCTATTAAAGTGACATTTCTGCAAGACTGGGCATACACGACCCCGGGAGCCGTGAGTTGGGGCTCACGCACAGAAGACCCGGTAGACACTTCTGTTATCAGCGTGCTCTCTCCCCGCCCCGTTACCATCACGAACACACGGAGTATTGTTGGAAAGTACTTTTTCTGGATGCTTCGGCTTTAGCTGCGGATGGACCCCCTAAGCCCCTCCAGGTCTCAGGTCCGTGATTCCAGAGAGAACGGCCATGGGACAAAAATCAAAGGAGTTTCCCAACTCAGAAAACGAAAGCCCAGGAACCAAACAGGTTAGTCAACGGCAGGGTGAGTGCACATCAGGTAGCGGCAACATTCTAGAAAAGTAATCTAGGCATCGCTTAGCTCTGGTTTAAAATTCTGCAATCTCTTTCCACTAATGAAAAAGGTCTCACATGAAGGGGAAAAATGATTAATTATGAATTCAACGGCAATGTCCTAATTATTAAAAATATTAAATTTAATTATTTAGAAAATATTTAGTCACAGTTTATGTTCATCTAGGGAAGGAGATTTTAAAACACCAACATAATTAGAAATTACATTATGTTATTAATTTAGAGCTCTGGGTTTCGTTGTGGGCTTTTTTTCCCTTTTTTTTCTTTTTTCCAAAACGTTACTTGAACTTCTTTGATTTGAAGCCCCTGCAGCCCAGAGTGGAGGGAAGACCACCATCCTGCTGGGGGCGGAAGGGCACAGGCAGGAAGGGTGGGGACACAGTGAGCGGTGTCACTGCTGGTCGTTGCTGGTGGCGCTCTGGGAGCACGAGGCTGTAAGAAAATAAAACCACCAAACACAAGAAGAAACGATCCTCCACAAGTGAGAACCCAACGCGGACAAAATCACGTTAAAAATCAAGACCACAAACCCTCAGATACGAGACGATCAGAAGCGGAATACAAAACTAGCTTCGTTTTGTCTGCTCACAGAAAGAGAAGGGGGGACATAAATATGATGACGAGGAGGGAACAAGAGAAACTCAAAACTGATGAGGCAGATCTGAAGAAAAAGGGGAACAGAACTTCCTCGACACAAAAACACAATAGTCAGCGCTTAGGAGTCAATTGAAAGGAAATATCACACAGTCACAGAGAGAATTAGTGAACTGAAAGATAAATGAAAAGATGTCACGAAGATGTTGGCAAGGGGGGTGCAGAGGTGAGGGTGTGGGGAGGGGACCGCAGGGCGGGGCCTGAGTTCCAGAGGGAGAAGAGGAAGGCGCAGCAGGAGCCCAGCTCACCCCAGGACGCTTGCACACTCGGAGGGACCGCGGAGAGAGAAGGGGGCCTCCGCAGCCGTGGTGGAAGAGGAGAAACCACAGTCACACCAACGGCTGGCTCCTCAGCAGCAACAGCAAGTCCCAGGAGACACGAGGCTGATATTTTCAAGTGCTGAGACAGAATAACCGTCAACCTAAAATCGTATATCCGGCAGAAAAAAAAAAAAAAAAAAAAAAAAAAAAAAGGGCTTTCAAGGAGGAGGATGAAATGAAGATATTTTCAGCAGCAAAATAAAAACAAAACCAAACCCGAGTCGGCTCGCTCCCAGCAGGACTCCATTAAGGAGCTCAGGTGCTGGCGGCCTGGGCTCTCTGGGAAGGCTCCAGGGAGGGGTCCTTCTGTTTCTTCCCCACGCCCAGGGTTTGCGGGAAAGCCTGGCAGCCCCGGCTTGATGGCGTCAGCCCAATCTTCACCCTCATCACCCCACAACCTTCTTTGCCTGTGGATCCACCCTTCCTCTTAGAAAGGACACAGTCATACTGGATCCAGGGCGCACCTTACTTTAGTGTGACATCATCTCCGCTTGATGACATCAGACAAGGCCCTATGTCCAAAGTAGGTCACAGTTCACAGGGACTGCGGGTTGGGACCCTTCACAACTAGAAATACCACCTCTGGGGGCGCCGGGGGGCTCAGTCCATTAAACATTTGACTTCAGCTCAGGTCATGACCTTGTGGTCCGTGGGTTCGAGCCCCATGTCAGGCTCTTTGTTGACAACTGGGAGCCTGGAGCCTGCCTCCGATTCTGTGTCTCCCTCTCTCTCTCTGCCTCTCCCCTTCTCACTCTCTGTCTCTTTCTCTTTCTCTCTCTCAGAAATAAACATTAAAAGGAATTGAGAAATGCCACCTCTGTACTGATGACATACACATTTACGTTTCCAGCATGGACGTCCCCGCCCGAACCCCCATAACGGCAGTCCTCTGTAGACTTAGTGGAACTGAAGGGTCTGGGCCTCTCTTGGATCTGCTTTTTATATAATTTTGCATTTTCTTCTTAAAGAAGGGCCTTAAAATTGTATAAGCTTCAGGCCAACGACAATGCCTGGATCTGCCTTTGAACCCCCAGACTCGGGTATCCAACCGCCTAGCTGAATTTCAAGACATCTCAAGTTCAGCGTGTCTAAGATGAAACTCCCATTCCTCACACCTGCTCCTCCTACGGCTTTCCCATCTCAGCGGATGGGCACTGCGTCTCCTAAGTGCTCAGGACAAAACCCTCTGAGACACACCTGACGCCATGCCACACCTGGTCCGTGAAGAAACCTATTCATGCCACCTTCAGATTAAACCCAGTATCGGACCGCTTCTCGCCTCCTGCCTGGCTACACCCTAGCCCCGGTCACTGCCATCTCTTGCCTGGATTATTACGTTAACCTCCTAAGTGGCTCCCTATGCAGCAGACTGTTTGTACCCCCCCATTCATATGTTGGGATCCTCACCCCCAATCTGATGGCAGTCGGAAATGGGGCCTCTGGGAGGTGATTAGGTCATGGGAGCCAAGCCCTCATGAATGGGACAAGTGTCCTTACTAAGGGGCCCCAGAGCGCCCCCTCACTGTTCCCAGCACGTGAGGATACAGTGGGAGTCGGCGGTCCGCACCCTGCAGGAGAATTCCACCAGAACCATGACCGTGGTCTCACCGGACCCTGATAATGATACTGATCACGGACCTCCAGCCTCCACAATTGAGAAGAGTTTATTTAAAATTTAGAATCCATTCCGTCTATGGCCCTTTGCTAAAGCAGCCCAAACTAAGACACCCTATGCCCATCCTTCTTTCTCCCCACAAGCCCACTGTCAACACACCGGCGGGAGAGAACCTTCAGGAAGGAACCTTTTAAATACAAGGCAGACCCACTGCAGTAGGCTCGGACCCCTCCAGCGGCTCCACACTCAGGGTGGAAGCTAAGCCCCTGCACCGCACAGCCCGCAAGGCCCCCTGGGACCCGGCCCTCCACCCCTCTCTGCCCTGCTCCCCTCCCTCACTCTGCCCAGCCTCGGTGGCTTCCTGCCGACCCTGACCATGCCACACAAGCTGCCACTTCCATGTTCCTCCTCTGGCGGCACGTCTCCCTCCCTCGGCCCTGCAGCCTTCACTCAGGTCTCTGTGCCTCCCGGAGCCAGCACTGACCGCCCCACCCCTAGGCACCTGCACTCTGCCCTCCTCTCTCCCTCGCCCCTTCTTCCGTTTTCCCAGCGTAGTTATCCCTTTCTAACCTCTTAGGTAATTGAATCACATGGAGTATGTTTCTGGTTTAGAAGCTGCCATCCCTCCGGCTGGAATGCAAAGCCCACGAGGGTGGGAACCCTCCTCTGCTCCAGCCACCGTGGATCCCAAGTGCCTAGAACAGTGCCTGGCGCACAGTGTTCAATACGCATCTGCCGAAGCAAAGAATGAAAATATTAGCTGTGTAAATGTTAATGATAATAGTGTCTATCTTGTGAGGTATAAAATAATCCAGATACGCTCAACACCTTCACAGCAAGAACATATTAGGTAGATGAGGAGGGTGTGGGTAGGGGGAGGTCATGGTCAAGTTTCTTGCATTTCTTGTGTTGTTTGAGATGATGGTCAGACTATTGATTACCTTCAGACTCTGGTAGGTCAAATATCTCTGTTACATTTGTAAGGTACCATCGCAGAACTAAAGGATACAACTTCCAAACTGCAAATTTTTTTAAACACAGAAAAGGGAAAAACACAAAGCTCAATCAATTGAAAACATGGCTAAAAAGAGAATGAAAAGAAACACACACATACACAAAAACCCTCAGAACAAATGGAACGTACTAGGTGGTAAACATGAGTTCAAACTCATCGATAATTACAGCCAATATAAACAGACTCAATTTTCAAGTTAAAAGTAGAGATCGCCAGCCTGGATTAAAAATAAAATCTTGCAATATGCTATTTAAACCTGGCCTAGCTAAAACATAAGGAAGTGAACTGTTCAAAGTAAAAAGATGGAAAGAGATCCACCAAACAGTAATCAATAAAATGGATAAAATAGACTTTCAGGCCAAAATCATTACTAGCAATAAAGAGAATCACTACATATTGATGAAGGATTCAATTCAAGGGGATACACACCAATTCCTGAGAAGATGAATGCGGAGCAAAGATCTGAAGGGGGAGGGGGAGCAAACCGTGTGGATCTCTGGAGGAAGAGTTTTCCAGGTAGAATATTAGGGGAATCTTCACCACACACACACACACACACACACACACACACACACACACACACACCCCTGTATCTGGAAACTTCAAAATACTCCAAAAAAGCCATGAATTTTATGGAAGAAATAAAAGTGAGAATCACCAAATACACTGAATTAAGTGCCAGCAGATACGCTACTGATCAAAACATGTGGGAACACCTAAAATAGCATTTGGAGGGAAAAAGTCATAACATCAAGGGTTATTTTTTTAAAGAGGAAGAATGGATGAAAATAATGCATTAAGTAACAGGGGAGAAAAGAGTGAACACAAAGAGAAAAAAAATCAACACAAAGAAAGCCGGAAGAAGAAAATGCTACAAAGCAGATCTGGGATTTATGACGTGGAAATGAATATACAGCAGAGGAGATCAATGAAATCAAAAGGTGATTCTTTCAAAAGTCTAATATTGACCAACCTCCGGCAATTATCAAGAGGAAAAGAGGAAAGTATATTTAAACAATATTAGGAATAAAACAGGCACACAAGCGAATGCCATTAAATACCTTTATGCCAGCAAGTTTGAAAACCGAGTGAAATGGATGAATTGGCTAGAAAAATGCAAATAACTCCGTGTGACTCAGAAAGCAACACCAAGTGGCTGTTCCACTTGACATCTCCCCCAGCAGCATCGAGGCGCTCCAGTCGGGGCGGTGGGATTGCCTGGCTGTGGCCACAGATGCTCTGTGACAGAGGAGGGCAAACAACTGCCTGTAGGCAGCCACCTGCTTTTGTAAATAAAGTTTTATTGGCACACAGCCATGCCCATTCATTTATGGCTGCTTTCACAGAAGCAGAATTGAGTAGCTGCAGCAGAGACACACTGTGTGGCCTAGAGGCCTAAAATATTTACTATCTGTCCCTTCAAGAAAAAATCTGCTGAACCCTGATTTAGAGCAAGACAATGAAAAGCTGAGGACAAGTAATAGGCCATTGAAAGCTAGGTATGAAGGCCAGACAGTCTTCTGGCTGCAGGGCAGACTGAGCTTAGGATCTAATAGGTAAGGAATTGAACCCCAGAGCAGATTAGATGCCCAGCCAATGCATGCTTGTCATGCCAGGGTCAGCAACCATGCTGGGAAAATTGGGAACCCTGACACATGGGATGGAGACATCCGGGGAGATGTCCCCAAAGATTTTGATTCCCCAAGACAACTCGGAATCTTCCAAGCTTGCAGGGGTGCCCATCCTTCCCGAGGAAGAGCCAGTGCTCTCCTGGTTCTGGAAAAACAATGCAGAGCCCTCAACTCACAATACGTTCCCAGTTCCCCTATTATTGGGCCTACAACTGTACAGAGTGGCATAAGCCAGGGTGGATTGCGGGCCTGATAAGGAAGGACAGGGATTATACCCAGATTTACTGCAAGTCCTTGCCAAGAAGTACTCTAGGGCAGGAGGAAAGGCATGTCGGATGGGTTCTGAGGGTGCTTGCTCAAAGAGGCCTGACCACAAAGTAGGATAATGAAGAGCATGTGGACCCAGGGGCTCTCTCCTGAGATCCAGCACACCGGTAAAGACCCTCAGAGATGGTATAAACTCTCTACTGGGATGGCTCCTAAAAATATGCAAAGAAAAGTCTAAATGCCAGGAGAGCCCCAGTCAATAGCAGAGGAAGGAATAAAAGGACACGGGAAGCAGGCATGCTGGAGTGGACCTACCATGATGACCAGAATGTCTGCCGATGAGAATGTTCCATGAGAAGGAACAGAAGACACACTGTACTCTAAGGTCATAAGGGATGTGCCAACGAGAGGGTCCCAGAATCACTACAAAGTTCGGTGGTGGCCATGACTCCTCTGTAGACCAGGACTGGGCAGCTGAAAGGAGAGGCTGATAGAGAATTTGGCTTGTTGACAGCAATGGGATGATAGATGTCCAAGCAGTAGATGTGGCAATGCTTAACCACCAGAAGCCATGGGTCACAATTACTGAAGATCAGAGTAACAGCCAAAGGTCTGCAGAGAGTTATGGAGAAGGTCATTAAAACACATGGCCGGAGAGATGGGAAGCTGGCAAGGTTGTTCAACAGAAGAACTCAGTGATGGATATCTGGGGAGCTGAAGACAGGGCGATTACCCCCATAAAAAGTCATAATCCCTTACCCAGTCTATAGACCTGAGCAAGTTTTTACACCTGGAACCCAGTGGAAGAAGAGATGGCCGGGTTTCCAAGACAATGGACCCTGCCATTCCACAGCAAGTATATAGACTGGGACGACCTCCCAGTCCCTCCTACTGCTATTTTTAGAGTTATCTGTGCACCCTCTGTGTATAGTCAGAAGTTTGGGGACCGTTGTTGGACACAGAGTCTGAGTTAATACTGAGGCTCAGAGATCCCCAAGGGTCATCATGTCCCTCTCGCGTTAGACTCCTGCTCAAAGTCCACCCAAAGTAGGTCTGTGCTGGTCGTTTCCCCCCAACCTCAAATGTGTACTTAGGATTAACCTACTTGGAAGTTGGGGTAGTCCCACAGTGGGCCCTTGGTCTATGAAGTACAATGGGGGAAGGCCAAGTGGAAGTCTCTGAAACTACCGCCCTCCTCATGCTGGCTGAGAGAGCAAACCAAGAGCAATATTACATCCTCGCGGGATGGTGGAAACAAGTGTCACCCTTAAGGATCTAAAGGAAGCAGGGGTGGAGGACTCCTTTATGTTGTTACTTTTTAAAAATATTTTTGAATGCTTATGAGAGAGAGAGAGAGAGAGAGCGAGCGTGCGAGTGAGCATGAGCAGGGGAGGGGCAGAGGGAAACACAGAATCTAAAGCAGACTCCAGGCTCTGAGCTGTCAGCAAGGAGCCCAATGTGGGGCTTGAACTCAAGAACCACAAGATCATGACCTGAGCCGAAGTCCAACCCTTAACCGACTGAGCCACCCAGGCGCCCCACCTTTATGTCATTCCTTAACTCAGCAGTGAAGCTGCCGCAGGAACCAGATGGATCCTGAACTGTGACCACGGGCTACTGCAAACTCAACTGAGTGGCAGCCCCAGTTGATCCACAATGATCATTCCAGATGCCTTTCCTAGAACAGATTACTGTGGCCTCAGAGACATGTCACAGGGTCACTGAACTGGTGACTGTTCTTTTCTATCTCAATCGAAAAAGATTTTTAAAGGTTTTAATCCACATGGAATAGATAACAATATTCATTTACAGCAAACAAAATCTCTCAGCACACTGAGGGACTTCCTTAATCTGATAAAGACGATATTTCAAAATGTTATACCAAATATTGTAATTAAAGATGAATTATTGAAAATTTTCTCGCTGATATCATCAAGACAAGGATGTCTGCAATCACGATTCCTCTTTGATATGATACTGGAGGTGCTAGCCAGCATAACAAAACAGGGGGGAAAATCAAAGGTATAAAGATCAGAAAGGAAGGAATAAGACGTTCATTATTTGCAGATGACATGATTATGTACACATATATGAAAAAATACAAAAGATTCTACATTTTAGCTATTAGATTGAATGAAAGAGTTTAGTCGGATATAAATAAAGTCAATATACAAAACTGGATTGCATTTCTCTATGTCAGCAGCCACAGAATCACACAAAACAAAATGCTGAAAGATAAGATTTAGTATACCATCAAAAATATCACCTGCTTGACGAAAGATACCCAAAACTTTGCAGTGTGTTTTAAGCCCATTGAGAACAAAGACCTGGTTTTGCTCAATGGTGAGTGTCCCAGCACTTGGAACATGCCTGAGACATAATGGGTACTCGGTAATTATTCACTAAATGAATATGTGTATGTGATACCCATTAGATTTTCCCTATTTGCTGTCTAGCAGATCTTCGTGTCGCTTCCCTGGATAAGCCTTCCCTCCACCCTGCACCACATTAGGTCGTCATGTTCTTGTAACTTCTCTTTCCAAGTGCCCACCGCTGTTGTACTTGAGTAGTGAATCGTTACTGCTCAACGTTTGCCTTTCCCACTGGAATGTAGATTCCAAGAGGACAGGAAATGTACTTGGTACAAGGAGCGCCCCCACCCCCAGACATATTATTTGACTAATTTAATGAATCAAGCTTGCCTGTGATTCTCTTCAGCTGTTCATTTCCACCCATCCAACACACATGGTTTTGTGCTGTCTCATTGTTCCTAGATTTCCCGACCAGTCTTCACCAGTCACCATTCATTCACTCACTCACTCAACCAATGCATTCTGAGACACCTGCCCGTGCCGGGTGCTGTGCTGGGGTGCAGGGATGCGGCGGTGAGGCACGCTGCGCCTACGGGCTGGCCTACGTCGATAGCGGGGGGGCCACCGCACAACAGCAGGGAAGAGATGGGTTCTCCCTTTTTACAACACTTTATGTAATCCCCCAAAATAGCAGAGTAAAAACATTCCTCCTCTCCTATTTGTCACATCCGATGATCCTCTCCCATGGAATTCCAATTTGGTAGCTCTCTCGGCTGAGCAGTCATCGAAGGAAACCCCATTAATACGCTCAGAGCTCGCACTAGCTGTGATTCATTTAATACCAAAATGGAGGAGAAAAATCAATAATACTTAGCTCTGGTCACATTACATTTTTCTTTAACCAAAGTAAGTGTCTCTCATAAATATCCCCCTAAAATGGTCATGAAACTCACTGTCCCCCTCCCCATTAAGTTTGCCCAGTGTTGCGTTTCATTCAGGGTACACCGATGACCTCCCCCCCCACAAGGCAGACTCCTGGCCAGGATGTCACTGACAAAGTTCACATCCCCCGGCGAAGCCTTTATCAACCCACTCAATATGAGCAAGGTGTCATGCTTCCCCGAATCACTGCCATGCAATCTCTGCCTTATTGGGAGGAACACGGCCTGTTCTTCGAAGAGCAGTATGTTCCGAGCCAGGAAAGGGGCCCCTTGGCACTGCCCGGGGGCACTGGGCTCTGACATCGCTGTGCACCTGCCTCCTCTCCCCTTGAAGCATGCGCGCTCCACACGCCTGCCCATCCGCCAGCGCTCCCTCCAACCGCATGCCAGGCCGGCGGCCCAGCAGCCAGCAGCGCCTCCTCAAGAAATGGCCTCATGAAGAAAGCATTCGCCTCTCCCAGGGCTTTAAAAAAGATCAAGAATTGTGTCCAAGACGGGGCAGAAAAGGAGGGAAAAATCAATAAAACTTCGCTCCGGTCACAATGCATTCTTCTTTAACCTATGTCCAGTGTCTCTCGTAAATATTCCCAAAGAGAGTTGTGCACCCTGCTGCCCTCTGCCTCATGGTTAAGTTGTGTAATGTTGTGTCCCGTTTGGGACATTCCGGGTGACCACCCAGGAGAGGTTCCCAGCTAACTTGTCATCGAGCAAGAGCACAGGCTCAGATGTGACACCTGCTTCATGGACGCCATTCTGCTCAACTGCTTTCAGGCCTTTGCGGTCTCCTCCACCTCCTGGGTTTGAAAGCACAATTAAGAGACACCAGCAAAGAGCTCTTTCAGCTCATTCAAAAGCCCCTCTGATGGGGCGGTCTACCAGACGGCAATATGAGCAAAGCTGTGGGCAGGTTGAGTGAGTGCACTGTTCAGAGAGGTGTCCACGTTTCCATCCACGTAACCCTCGTGCTGATACTGATGTCGTTGCCATTGTGCGGATGAGGACAGGTTCCTACAGAGAGAGTAACTAGCCTCTGAAAGGTCACGCAGATGCATCTCAGAGCATTCATCCTTCAAGCTGACCTAGGCAGCTCCAAGGTTCTAGGCTCCAGGCTGAGGTACGGCGAGCCGGGTGAATGGCTGCTCTGAGCCCAGCTTCCTTGGGCCAAGCACCGCCTGGGCATCCCTTCTACTCCTGCAGGTCTGTTCCTATCCCTTCCCAATCTGAGGCCTCCCTGCCCCATTCCCCCCGCAAGGGACTGCCTCCCTTCCCACAGGCTTGGTCCCAGGTGGAAGGATGGAAGGACCATGCTCCCCATGGAAGGTGCAGGTTTGGCCCTGGAACCAGGCTCCACACATCTGTCATAGGTTTCTCTCCCACCCCTCGTACTCCCAGGGACAGGACAGAACCTTCAGGGTTAGGGCCCCATGCTACAGCCAAGTGAACAAATGATGCTCTTTCCCTCCTCCCAGCTTTCACAGGCTACTGCTCCCTCAGTTGACTGGGGACAACCCTTACCACCTTGCGTCTCATCTCAAAAGCCACCACTTCTGAGAATTTCCCTGATTCCCCGAGGGGGGCTGAGAGCAGCTTCTCCCCTGCCCTCCTGGAGGACCCACCCTGACCCACTGAAGTTCTTGCTGCAGGCATATGTGCACCTCTTCTGGGAAAGGGAGCCTCTTGAAACCCACAGGCCATGCCTTTCACTTCTGCACCCTTCAGCAAGCAGAATGTCTGCCATATAAAGGTCTGTGACTAAATGAAATAACAGACTTGTTATTGACACTAGAGGTAATAGTAAAGCCATCCAGTAAGTGCTCTATAAATGGTATAAGTAACAACAGATACCATTTATTGAGCACTTACTGTGAGTCGGACATTATGCTAAATACTTGAGATGTGTTATCTCATTTAATCTTTAAAGCACGTGTCCTGGGTTGAATAGCATTTCTCCCAAATTTATGTCCACCCTGAATGTCTACTTAAACCTTATTTGGAAGTAGGGTCCTTGTAGATGTAATTAGTTAAGATGAGGTCCTATCAGTGTAGGGTGGGCCTTAAGTCCAGAGAGCAGTATCATTAGAAGAGGGCCATGTGAAGACACAGAGGAGGAGACAATGTACTGAGAGAAACACACAGGGAAGAGCCATGTGGTGACAAAGGCAGAGAAGAGAGTGATGTGTCTATAAGCCAACCTGGAAAAGGCAAGAAACAGTCCTTTCCTAAAACCTTCAGAGAGCATGGCCCTGCCGAACCTTGATTTGGACTTCTGGCCTCCAGAACCGCAAGAGAACAAGTTTCTGTTGGTTTAAACTCCCCAGTTCATGGTAATTTGTTATGGCAGCCCTCGGAAATAAATCCACATCTGGCAGGAAAGGCATTCAAGGTTCAGAAAAGCTTTCTCTAGTTTTTGACTCAGCTAATAAGTGATAAGCCAGGGTCAGAGCCAGATCTGGCTGCTTCCCAAGGCCTGCTCTGAACTGTTGAGCTGATCTACACTGGCAGAAAGAAGTGAAGAAGGCAACCATCCTCCTCCTTGGTTGCTATGTCTCAAGTGCTTTATACAGAAAAGAAAAACAGAACCAGATTCTGCCTCCCCAACACATGGGCCCAAGCCAAACCCTACACTTCATACACAGAGAAGTGTCTTGAACTGACAACAGTGATAATGTGTCTGTGGCTCCAAGCTCTGAACGTCCCCTTCTTGGGTGGCTCAGAGTCCTAAGGTGTGTGGATGGATATCCAACATGAACCTCAGCCCCAGCACTGCTCTGAAAGTCAACAGCTGACAATTGCTTTCCAGGAGAAGGAGCAATGAAATTGAACCTTTGAGCATGTTCTCATTCACTCTGTGTGCTTGCTGACACCCATCAGTGACCTGCGGGTCCAAAACCCCTTCAACATCCTCACCCCTGGCCTCTCTTTCTCTGAATCTAATCATACATCTTGTGGATGTCTCAGGGTTGTGTCTGCCCTTCAGCCAGAGAGTTTCAGGATGATTAAAACTTAGGGATTCTCTCTGAGACTTGGAAGGAGGGCAGGTTCCCTGGGGGTCAGAGGCTGTTACTATTAGATCTCAGATGTACAGCAAAGTACTTTAGGCTTTCTGCCTGAAGCTCAGCCCCATAAATATAGAATTGGGGGCAGGGGAGTTATATTCCAGAGGCAGAAATCTATAACTGTCAGAAACACAAAAGATTCATCAATGGCACATGCAATCGGTTACCTAAATTGTGAAACCTAAGTCACAATTCCATCTGTTATATGATGATGTAAGAGCATAGCCCTCTTCCCCGATTTCCTCTTCTCCCCCATTACAGCCCACTGACACATTCATTTGAGAATTATTGGGATCCAACACTTAAAAAGACACCGAGGTTCCGTAATTAAAAGAAGCAACTGAGCCCTATCTGGAAACAGTAGTTGAGGACCATGGACAGCACCACGGACAGCACCATGGACAGCACCATGGACAGCACCACGGACAGCGCCACGGACAGCGCCACGGACAGCGCCACGGACAGCGCCACGGACAGCGCCACGGACACACTTCTGCTAGGCACAGGCCAGCCCCCAGGACTCCATCCCTGTCTGGCAGTGGGTGCTATGGTTTTTGACCCAGGCAGGGTTGTGTCCACACAGCCTCAGGGACTGCCATTCTCTCCAGACCTGGCACACAAGGAGGTGCTAGGAAAACCTTCTGTTGAAGGACACTGCCTTCTATTAGTGGAACAGCTGCCACACCTGTGGAGGGTACAGATTCATGGGGCTCCCAACTAACGAATAGCACCAAGAGATACAAGTATCTGGAATGACGCCTTCAGGTCTCTGTGAGAACTTGCCAGGAACTGAGCTGTTCAGCCCTGGAATGGATCTTCCCGAGGGAATAAGCTTCCACTCATTGCAAATAACCACCTCTTGTGAAAATTGGGGTGTGATGCTCTGCCTGCCTGGTGTGGGAGTTCAGATTCCTAACATCAAAAATGCCTTCATAACAGGTACTTCTGTAATTAAGTGGCCCTCTAGTACTCCTTCTGCCCTCACATGACCCTGTGCCCTGCTTCCTAGCTGCCTACCCAAAGATGATGAATGGCTACGACTAAGTAGCCCACCCCCCCAGCCTGTCTTCCCGCTTCTTCATATATTGTCTCCCCCACATACTTCTTCCCTAGTATACATCAAGTTAAATTTGTAAATACAATTTTAAGGACACCTAAGATTCTTGAGGGCAATCTGATAGTATGTATCAAAAATGGATACATATTTTGATAGTATGTATCAAAATAAACCTACCTCAATCTCATTGTAATACAGTAAATATGATGTCACCCCCTCCTTTTCTAGGAAATCACTCCCAAACACTAAAGAGAACAAGACGAATACAAACTCTAGGCTTGATAGAGCCAGAAAAATCTCTCTACTCTCATACAACAGTGTCTGAAGAATACAGTAAGATCCAACCAGAGTATGGGAAGACACCCAAAGAGGATGTCTATACCCAAATATCAGGCAGAGCATAGCTTATCACAGCAAAGAGCATATGCCCTGAGGCACAAAACCTACTAGCTTGTGTTTGGAACAATGGAAACAGGATTCATAGACAGGTAGCAGAGAACTGTCAGGACTCACAGGCTGGTCCAGAAAACTGCTGGTGGGAGACTAAGACTAGAAAAATTTCAACTTTCATGGAAAAGATACATAAATGTTGGAATTACCTGACCAAGATTTAAAATCAATTATTACAAAAATATTCCAGGGGCACCTGGGTGGCTCAGTCAGTTAAGCATCCAACTTCGACTCAGGTCATGAACTCGCAGTTGGTGAGTTCGAGCCCCACATCAGGCTCTATGCTGACAGCTCAGAGCCTGGAGCCTGCTTCAGATTCTGTGTCTTCCTCTCTCTCTTTTCCTCCCCAATTCACACTCTATCTGTCTGTCTCAAAAATAAATAAAGATTTTTTTAAAAAAATCAAATAAAAATATTCCAAGAAGTAAGGGTAAAACACTCTTTTAAAATAAACATAAAGAGTCTCAGAAAACAAATAGAAAATATAATGAAGACCCAAGACATAACAAACATAAATGTGTATGCACTAACAAAAAATCTTCAAAATACATGAAGCAAAACTCAAAAGAACTGAAGGGAAAAACAGAAAAACCCAACAACTCAAGTTGGAGGCTTTGATACTTTTCTTTCTGTAATAAACAGAATAAGTGGACAAAAAATCAGCAGGGACATTAATCAAAATTTAATTACAACATGAACCAACTAAATCTAATTGATATTTATAGAGCATTCCACTCAACAACAGTGGAATACATTCTTTTAAATGTTCATGGAACATTCACCAATAAAGAGCATATAATTTGTCATAAAACAAATTTTAAAATGTAAAAGAATTGAAATAATATAAAGTATGTTCCCTGATGACAATGGACTTAAACCAGGAGTCAGTAACAGAAGGATAATGGGAACATCTGCAAATACTTGGGAATTAAAAAGACAACTCTTTTAAATAACCCACAGATGAATGAGAAAGTCTCAAGGGGACTTATAATATATTAGAAAAAATTCAAATACATAAACTATTAAAATATAGCATATCAAAACTTGTAGGATGCAGCTAAAGCAGTACTTGTAAAGAAATTCATAGCATTAAAATGCTTATAGTAAGAAAAAAAGAGAAAGGTCTCAAATCAGTAATTATAAGCCTCTACCTTAAGAAACTCACAAAATCAGAGAAAATTAAGCCCAAAGTAGGCCAAAAGAAAAAGATAATAAATATAAGCATGAATTGAAAAAAATTAAAGAGAAACTAAATGAAAATAAAAGCTGGTTAACTAAAAAATAAATAAAAGAAAGATCAACGATTAACAAAAAAAAAAAAAAAAAAAAAAAAAAAAAAAAAAAAAAAAAAAAAAAAAAAAAAAAAAAAAAAAAAAAAAAAAAAAAAAAAAAAAAAAAAAAAAGGAGACAGGAATGAGAGAAGATTTATCACTACAGACCCCACAGACATGAAAAAAGTAATTAAGGAAACAACTAACAACACTGCATACATAAATTCAATAACTCAGGTGACATGATCCAATTTCTTGAAAACTACAAACTGCCAAAATTCTCTCAAAAAGAAATAGGTAACCTGAATAGTTCTATAACCATCAAATAAGTCGTACTGGTAATTTAAAACCTTCTGAAAAAAGAATTCTGTAGGCTCAGATGGTTTCACTGGTAAATTCTACCAAATGTCAAAACCAAACCAACCAAACCAAACCAAAACAAAACAAAAAACCCCAAATCCCAATTCTTCACTATCTCTTCTAGAAAACAGAAGAGAAGAGAAGATTCCTCTGGATTCATTTTATGAGACCAGCATTACTCTGATACCAAAACCAGACAAAGATAGTACAACAAAAGAAAACTACAGATCAGTATTCCTCTGGAATATGGATGCCAAAACCCTCAACAGAATATTATAACATGAAATTCAGCAACATATAAATAGAGTAATATACTATGACCCGGTGGATTTTATTCTGGGAATGTAAAGCTGGTTCAATATCCATGAAATGATGTAATCCACCTTAACAGTTTAAAGAAGCAAATCCACATGATTATATTAACTGATGCAGAAAGAACATTTGACAAAATTCTTCATCCATTCATAAAAAAAACTCTCAGCCAAATAGGAATAGAAAGGAACTTTCTCTCCAAATGAAAGGCAATTGTAAACAAACAAACAAACCCACACACAACTAACATTATCCTTAATGCTGAAAGACTAAAAGTGTTCCCTCTGAGACTGGTTCAGGTCAAGGACACTCACAACACTCAAAACTCCTATTTAGCATTATACGGAAGTAGCCAATGCAATAAAGCAAGAAGAAGAAATAAAAGTTATGTAAATTGGGAAAGAAGAAGGAAAATGGTCACTATTTTCAGACAACATGATTGTCTATTTTAAAATTTCCAAGAAATCTATCCCCCAAATTAACACTCTTAGATCTCAGATGAGCTTAGCAAGGTTACAGGTACAAGGTCAACACACACACACAAAATCAGCTGTATTCCGATACACTAGTAATGAACAATTAGAAACAAACAAACAAGTTTAAATGCCATTTACAATAGATCCCCAAATTTGAAATATTTATGTATAAATCTGACAAAATTTTTAAAGGATCTGTGTACTGCAAATGACAAACTACTACCTACAAAACTACATAATAGCAGTTTAAAGCAGACCTAAATAAATGGAGATATCTATCAGTCATGGATTAGAAGATTCAGCATAGTAATGTTCTCCCCAAAGCAATATATAGATTTAATGCAATACCAGTCAAAATCTAGCAGGAGTTTTTATAGCTATAGACAAGCTGATTCATCAATTCCTATCAAAAGGCAAAGGAATTAGAATAGCCAAAATGATTTTGAAAAAGAAAACAAGTTGGAGAAATTTCATTACACAATTCAAAGGCTTATTATAAACCATGTAATCAAGACACTGTAGTATTGGAAAAGATAGGCACATAGATCAATGGACAGGATGTAAAGTCCAGAAATAGACCCTCAGTGACTTGACAAAGGTGCAAAGGCAATTTAAAAAAGGATCATTTTTTTCAGCAAGGGGTGGTGTATCAATTGGTCATCCATATGCACAAAAGGAAAAAAAGAATCTTGACCTAAACCTTCAAAACAGATCATATATCCAAAAGCAATTTAAAAAATCATACAAGTTTTAGAAAGAAATTAGAAAATAATCATGACCTGGGGCTAAGCAAAGATTTCTTTGACATAAATACAAAAGCAAGACCCTTTTTAAAAATTGATAATTTAGGGGCACCTCGGTGGCTCAGTCAGTTGAGTGTCTGACTTCGGCTCAGGTCATGATCTCACAGTTCATTGAGTTTGAGCCCCGTGTTGGGCTCTGTGCTCACAGCTCAGAGCCTAAAGCCTTCTTTGGATTTTGTTTCCATCTCTCTCTCTCTCTCTCTCTCTCTCTCTCTCTCTCTCTCTCTCTCTCTCTCTCTCTCTCCCTCTCCCTCTCCCTCTCCCTCTCCCTCTCCCTCTCTCTCAAATATAAATAAACATTAAAAATCGATAAATTGGACTGCCTCAGAATTTTAAGGATTTTCATTCTGTGAAAGGTACCCTTAAGATAACAAAGTCAAGCTATAGACTGGGGAAAAAATATTGGCAAATCGCATTTATGACTCAATAGTAAAAAAAATTTTTTTTAATGGGCAGAAAACCTTAGACACTTCACTTAAAGAGGATATAGGGATGGAAACTAAACACATGGAAAGTTGTTAAACATCACTGGCCCTTAAAGAAATGCAAATTAAGGGGTGCCTGGGTGGCTCAGTTGGTTAAGCGTCTGGCTTCAGCTCAGGTCAGATCTCACGGATCGTGGGTTCGAGCCCTGCATTGGGCTCTGTGCTGACTGATAGCTCAGAGCCTGGAGCCTGCTTCTGATTCTGTGTCTCCCTCTCTCTCTGACCCTCCCCTGCTCGCACTGTCTCTCTGTCTCTCAAAAATAAATAAAAAGCATTAAAAAAACAAAGAAATGCAAATTAAAACCACAATGAGGTGCCAGGCCACATCTATCAGAATAGCTCATTAAAACCACCAAAATTCAAGACAATAAAAATAAGAAGAATCAAATATTTACCATATGACACAACAATCCCACGCCTGAGTATTTGCCATGGAGAAATAAAAACTCACGTTCACACCAAAACCTATACACAAATGTTTGTAGCAGCTCTATTCATAACCACCCAAAACGAGTTTATTCAGTGACCGAGTAGGTGAATGGTGGTGTATCCACACAGTGGAATACTATTGAGCATAACAACTCGGATGAATCACAAAGGCATTCAGCTGAATGAAAGAAGCCAGTCTCAAAGGTTGTGCACTGCATGGTTCCATTTATAAGATGCCATGGAAAGAACAAAACCACGGGGACGGAGATCAGATCGGTGGCTGCCAGTTTCAGGGCGGGGTAAGAGTGTGACTACCATAAAAATACCCAGCCAGGGTTTACTTTTAGGTCTGGGCACTCATTCTAAAGTTCGTTAGAAAAATGAACAAGCAAGAGTAGCCAAGAACATTCTGGAAGAGAGGAGTAATTAAAGTAGACTCATTCCACGTGTATGGAAATGTATTCTGTATAAATAAAATAACGAAGAGAGTGCGACAGTAGAGCGTGAGCAGACAAAGCATGGGAACAGTGTAGAATGGCCACAAATAGATCAAAATGCAATTGGGAATTAGTATGTAATAGAGAAGGTGCATGCCCATTAATAGATTTTAAAAAGGTAGATTAATTCAATAAATAGTTTGGGGGCCTATGAATAGGTATCCAGGGGGGAAAACTATACACTGATCTTACCCCTTTTACTGATTCCAGACCAGCCAAAGATTAACATTAAGAATAGAATGAAACCATTAACGTACTAGGATAAGGCGGGGTTTTGTATCATTTTGGAGGAAGAAAAGGCTTCTTTCACTATGCCACACACATCGGAAACTGTAAAAGAAATAACTTAAACTGAACTACTAAAACTTTTTGAACAGGTAGAAAAAAATTTTTAATCAAAAAACTTAGAAATCATTTATGATACAGATTATGGAAGAAAGACCAATTTCTGTAATATATAAAGAGCTTCTCCTAATCAATAAGAAAAAGACTAATAATCTAATACACAATTTTACAAATATGTGAATACACAGTCCATAGGAAAAAGTGCTTAACTTCTTAACAATATGATAAATGCAAAGTCTAACCACAAGATAACCTCTCACACGTGTGAGAGCCACACAAAACAGCATGACAACATGATGCTTCGGTAAAGATGTGAAGAGACGGGCATATGATGTTGGTTGGAATGCAATTTAATTCAGCATCTACCCATGAACAGAGAATCAATTCCATTAACTTTGGTACATTCATTCTGTCAAAATCAAGCTCCCAACTCAGGCCCTTTCACTTGCTATCATAACAGGAAAGCTTCTCCCCCAGATTTCCCTGGGGCTCCCTGACCCTTCAGCTCTCGGCCCTCATGTCCCTTCCTCGGTGGGGTCTTCCCCAACCTCCCAGTTTACAGTTGTACCTGCTTCTCATGCCTTTTCTCTACTTTGTTTTTCCTAAATGACACCCACCACCATATCGTTTTTCATTATGTATTGCCCATCTCCCCTCTCTACAATGTGTGTCAACAGGGCGCCTGTATCTTTGGCACCTAGAACGATGCTGGACACAGAGTGGTCACTCAGTGGTACTTCTGACTAAGAATCGGGCAGCTCTGCAGGTACTAAGAGAACCCAATCTACAGGTCGGAGTGTTAAGTTTAAAAAGCAAGGTGCGATGCAGTGCAAAGTATCCCGCATCTGCACAAAGGTAAAGGAAAGAAGTGTCCACCTCCAGAAGGATCAATGAGAAAATGGTAACATGGCGGCCTCTGGGGGGTGGGGAAGGTGGAGGAGGAGAAATGGGAGGAGGACTTACTTTCTATTGTGCATCTTTTTCTACCTTTTGAGTTATTTATCATGTATTATTCCTTCAAAGTTTGCATAGAGTTTAAAAATGCATAATTTAAAAAATATGAAAGCCCTTTAATCCACAATGCCCATCTAGAAATTTATCTTAAGGCAATAATCAGACAAGCATATGAAACCATGTTCAAGGATATTTCTAGAAGTATGGATAGGAAATCAATCGAGAAATAACCTATGTAACAATAGAGTAGGTCCCTGCAACGGACCTACCATTCAGGTCATGAAAGGTATTTATTTGTATTGATTTAAATAAAATTCATAGTAGAGCGCTGGTTAAAAACGATGCTTTTGGGGGCGCCTGGGTGGCTCAGTCGGTTGAATGACTCTTGGTTTCAGCTCAGGTCATGCTTTCGTGGTTCATGGGTTCAAGCCCAGGTTGGACTCTGCACTGGCAGCATGGAGCCTGCTTGGGATTCTCTCTCTCCTTTTCTCTCTGCCTCCCTCCTTCTCTCTCTCTCAAAATAAATAAACTTAAAAAAAAAACTCCTTAAAAAATAAAATAAAAATAGAATAAAAGCAATACTTTCGTATGTGTGTGCAAAAATGTGTGTGTTTGCACTGGATTTAAGGGAGACTTTTACTGTTTGCATTTTTAATAGATTGCTTTTGGTATCAAAACAAAGATAATAAATCCACTTCCGTATTGGAGGACATGCAATGTCTCATTCAAACCTTGCAGGACTGAAGGCCGTGCTCTTTAACAAGGAAGAAGGTGCCTTTGCCATGATCTCGGTCACTAATTTTGGGCACAAGATAGCAAGCAATCAAGTAATAATAAAGGTGGTCATAATAGTTAACATTTCCTTAATTTGCACCAGGCACCGCTCCAAATAAACACTTTTACATGCAGGAAACTGTGCGATGTCTCCAACCGCACAAGAGGGAATCGAGAGTATGTTCTACTCACAGGAGGAGACTGAGCCCAGACTTTGTTCAGAGTCATCCCAGTCTCCCAAAGCACCTGGGTAACCCTCTCTCTGTGCCTCATTCACCCGGGTCTGTCACTGCTTGGTAATTTGTCCATCTCCCCGACAGATGATGCCAGTTTTCAGGTTTTCAAAGACGAATCCAAGTGCGGATCTTGAGCCTGGCCCAGCTGTCCAGCACGGCACACGCCACCAAACCTGTGTTTATCGAATCCACGTCAACGTCGGAGAAAGGAGAAGGCACCAAGCAGGGAAGCCGGCACCTGAGAGGTGCCCTCCACAAGGGCTCCCCTGGGGAAGAAGGACCCTCCGGCGGGCCTCCCAGAGGGAGGGGCCCACTGGGGCTCTAGCCAGGGAATGGGTGGCCGCCCACCCCTCGCAATTTGGAGCGTGTGCACAGAATTACAGGTCCCAGAACTGCAGATGTTACAGGTGGATATTCCACTCAGTTCTGCATATTTATAATTTAGCTGTGTGTGAAAATGTATAAAGGCACAGCTAGTGGTTGGTTAATGACAGTTAGGGTGGCAGCCGGTATTTAGCATATTTTTCATGTCCCAGGAACCTGGCCTGGAAGGGAATGGCGCATGCATAAAGCAGGTGACAAAAGAGGAGAAATGGGCAAGGGGCTTGGTGGCTGGCCTCACAAAGGCTGTCCCCTCTGCTGCTGCTGAGAGCTGAGCTGCTCCAAAAAGGAGACATGTGGGCATCTCTCGACGAGCCAGACACACTGAAGCCCACTGCCAGCCAGGCTTCAAAGAGAAAAGCTTTCTGACGGAGAATAATTATGGCGAGAGACCCCCCAAGAGGGAGCCGTGGATGCTATTGCTGTATTGACAAACGCATAATTTTATCTTGGAAAAAGAAATCCCCTCCCTGTCCAAAAGTGAGTCCTAAAATAGCTGCCTTTCAAAGACCGGGTCCTAATCAAGTTTTTATTCATCAGTGGCTGCAGATGAGCCAGAGCGGGTCCTGGAAGTTTACCCCCGAAGCCACGGCTCTGGTCTCACAGCTCATCAATTCCGTGCGCTGGATGACACGGGGCCGGGCCCAGGGGCCGGATCGCCCGCAGCCTGTCACAGAGCTGAACAGCTCGGCTCCGGGGGGGGGGGGGGGGGGGGGGGGGGGGGGGGGGGGGGGGGGGGGGGGGGGGGGGGGGGGGGGGGGGGGCTGGCAAGGCAGGGGCTGGCTGGGCGCAGTGGTGCTGGCTGCCCTTGCAAAAGGGGCTGGAGAGAACGGTGGCCTTGCAGCGGGCACCCCAGGAGCACCCACTGTCCCTGCCCCGCTCTCCAGAGGCGATAAAAGAGCTCTGGCTTCTCCCATCCTGGCCGCACTGGGAGCAAGAGGCGCATGGACTTGCAGGCAGAGGTCATGACATCTACCCACGGGGGAAGGACTGCCAGGCTCCATTCCGGTCACCCAAGGGTCAGGCAGAGCCCAAAGTGCCACCTACGGGCTTAGAAGGATCCTCCCCAGGCCCTGTCTGGTGAACACCTACGGTTACCAACAAAGGCTGGGAGACCATAGACCCCTTTGGCGCTCCCCAAATGCAAAGTCGAGGAATTTGATAAACAGACTCATCTATTTTCACTTAGTGCAACAATTAAAGCAGGTCCATATTTTCAAAGCATCGCCCTGAACAAGTCAAACCACACTACAAATCAAAAAAGAATAATTAAAACCTACACTTCTCGCAATACTACAGAGTAAAGCAATTACACGACGCTTCTAATGAGCAATTTATGTAATTTAAAAAGTCAGACCCATAATATGCAAAGAACACTTCAGATGAATTACTGCCGGTGACGTGGTGCACTTTGATCCTGGTGTCTGGCCCCTGCCCGCCGTGACTTCTCTGTCACCCTCGCCTCGTATATCTGGGCTCCTGGATAATAGCCACGGAAGATTTCCCGCATAAGCTCAGACTGCGACTCGTATTTAGAAAGTGCATTTAATACCGACTTGCATAAAGCATGGTGGTAATTGTTGCAAGGCTCCAACGTGCGCTGTATCTCATCTATGATATGCAATTTGGAAGCTGTATTCTAGTAAGAGAACTTTATAACTTGCTGTCACGATAAATAAAAGTTTATGGCATAATGGAATTAATATTTACTTTGAGTGCAACACAGACTCTTCAAATAAAGTTCCTCTGCAATCACTTTAAACCAGGAGAGCCTGAAAATGTCACCGACCGACGGCAGGATTTGAATTCGCTTCCCCTTACCGCCCGCCGATGACTTACAATCTTTCCATTTTCTGGTTCGATCGATTTCTACACAATTTTCTGAACAATTACTGGAGTTACAGACACTGGTGTTAGACAGGACGTACTAAACGTGGTAGGGGTCTGGTGAGCCGGCAGCTTGGACAGGGGTGGGGCGGGAGGGGAGACAAGAGGAGGGGAGAGGCGACTCTGCGCCAGGCTCTGCGAGAGATGCTGAGGGCTGCAGGCGGCCTTGGAAGGAAGAAGATAATGTTTTCTGGGTGAGCCCCTCTGCGCAGCTGCTTTCAGAAGGGCATTTGTGACTCATTGGACATTCAATCTGTTGCTTTAATGTGAAGGAAATGTTTTTTTAAAGAACGTTATCTCAAATCTGAATTACGCAGTGGCGGCTGCATTCTAAATATGCAGCAAGCAGTTCTCTCCTTTTTCTCTAAATTAAAATTTATTTACGGTGCAGAGAGCAGTTGTTCCGGATATTAAGTGAATCAGAACAATGGTCAGGTTTACCACGAGGCCAACAGTGTTTAGGCGTCAGGACCCCTCGCGTCACGTGGACCCCCTCTAAGCTGCAGGGCTAATCTTGTGTTCGTCATTTTGTGTTGTTGATTCCTATACAGGGGCCCCCACGGTATCGGCTTTACCCCATAAAGTTGGGATCCGCTCCTGATCAGAAATAAACTTAGATTTCAAAGCAAAACAAAACTGGGGCGCCTGGGTGGCTTAGTTGGCTAAGTGTCCGAGTTCGGCCCAGGTCATGATCTCATGGTCTGTGGGTTCAAGCCCCACACCCGGTTCTGTGCTGGCGGCTCAGAGCCTAGAACCTGCTCCAGATTCTGTGTCTCCCTCTCTCTCTCTGCCCCTCCCCTGCTCGTGCTCTGTCTCTCTCTGTCTCAAAAATAAATAAACAAAAGAATTTTTTTAATAAAAAAAAAAAAAAACCCAGAAGAGGAGCTAGAAATCTTGTCCCAGGGTGGAGTGGTGACCTCTTGAGGCCCTTGGCACGGGGTTCTCTAGGGACGTGGGGCTGGGGGCGTCGCTGCCTGAAGGTGACCCGAGAGGCAACGGGGCTGGAGGACTTTATCTGAAGGTTCCAGGAGACTGAGCCACAATGGCCAGCTTCCGACGCAGGGGAGCTGCTGGCTCAGGGCGAGGTTGGAAGCTCTCTGAGTCTGAGTCATGCAGCAGCGGGAGGCAAATTGCCCAGACTGTAAACAAGTGGGAGAATTCCAGAGAAAGTGTGGATTAGGGGGTGGGCCAGGCCCCCGCCCCTCTCCCCCCGCCCGGCCGTGGTGAGTCACACGCAGGATGCTCACGAGGGGAGAAACTGCTGACGATGCCGTTGCAGAAACAAAACTGAAGCTCTTGCCCAGGAGCCAAGATGATTTTAATAATATTTCTAGATGTACGAAGCGCCTTTAACATAAAGAAATCAAGTCACCGCTTCATATGCTGTTTTAGTACGAAGAGCAGTTTGACGGCGGGTCTTCCCAACGACCAATCCACAAACACGGAAGGTGCCAGGCCAGGTCTCTGCACCTCCTGCGGATATTCTGAATTAGAGTTTTCAGATATTCTGAAGAGGAAGAACCAGGCCCAGAAAGGGGAAGGTGCTTGCTTAAGGTCACACAGCAAGTCAGTGGAGCGGCAAGGCGCAAACTCAAACCGTCTGACTCTATTACATTAGCCCCATTCATTAAAGCCCGGTGCCTCCTTGTATCCAGAAAGCCTGAGCCTGATTGGCAAACGCAAGAGAAGGCGAGGGAGGCCAAAGGGCTGACTGCTTAGGAGGGCTCGGCCCTTGGAGTCCGCCATCTCTCTGAAATGGCCCCTGAGTGCATCTCTGAGGCTCCAGAACCTATCACGATGCCCTGCACATCTCAGGTGCTGAATAAAACTTGCTGCATAAACAATTTAGTAACTACATTACAGAATGTGTTGATAAATACATAAATAATCCCCCGGACAGAAGTGATACAACAGGATTTGGTAACCCAGGGAAATTAAGGCATTAAACTATAGAATGTCCCCCTCTAGCACCTGACAGGGGTTCCAAGCTGTGGCCGGGGGAATGTACCCATGTGAACAGACTCCCAGGACAGAGGGCCAAACGCATTAGGTCAGAGAGAGCTAAGGGCCCCATTTCAATTCACTGTCAGAGAACAGAGAATCACTGTCCCTTTGAGCAGAAAAGACATTCCTAGGGACCCCAGGGGGTTGGGCAGCACTTGTCAGTGGCTTTTCTAGAGCAGAAAAGAATCTTTGCTGTAAGGAAGAGGGGGCTGTGCTACACCCGGGTACCCGGAGGGGACCATGCCTCTTGGGGCAGGGTCGAGGAGGAATTCAGCCCCCACTGCTGCACCCAGGCCCCCCTGCCATGCTTCCCCTGGTCCTTGCCCTGCACCCGTTCCCAGGAAGCCCACCCCAATACTCAGTCCTATGGGTCTGTGTCCAGGGACGTCCCACTGAGCATTCCCAGCGAGCCGTTCCCTGGGAGCTCCCTACAGAAACCAGCCTTCAGGCATAACCCCAGTCTTTGCAATGGTCTTTGTTCATTTCAGATGACAGACTGTCTCACTTGATTTTATTTCAACCAAAAGGACTGCTCCATATTACAGAAAACATAAAGCTGTCACCAATGAGGGTGATGGTCTGGTGCTGGGAATAGGAAGAACTATAAACTTTCTATTGGAGTCTCAGCTTCCAGCCACAAAGAAGGGACTAGCCCTGGACCTGCCCTCCTGCTAGAAACAGCCATAAAACTAAACAAAAATGTCTGACGCTACTCTTTTTGGGCCCTGGACAACAGGCAGTTCAGGACTGTGATCCTGGGGTGGGGGGGGGGAACCCACAGGATGAGCCCTGTGTCTGCCTGGCTTTCTGGACCGTTGCACAGGGAGGTGGGGCCCAAGCTGGGCAAGGCTGCCTCGCTGGCTGGAGAAGGCAAAAACCGGAGAACAGCCAGAACTTGCAGGTCTGGACTCCAGAGAGAAGGGAGATGTGCAGAAGGCAGGCCTCGGAAGTCGGCCTGGGGGTTCCCTGGGAGTACTTGGCTGAAGGGCAAGACTCCACGGCTGCTGCGGTGTGGACAGCTACTCAGAGACACTGGAGGTCACGCAGGGCTGGGGGACCTCTAAGATCTGGTCCGGCCAGAAGGGAGAAGCCTTGCTGAGTACCTGGTGCATTCATTTAAGACTCTAGAAAGTTCAGCTGTTAAGAGTAAGAACCATGTCCTTGAATAAGAGTCGGTGCCCATCTCAAAGGGCAAAACCAAAACAGATGAGCCCTAACGAGGATTAAAGCCAAGTCTGACCAGGCCTAGAGGAGCTGCCAGCAGTTTAACTGCCTGTCAGAACAAAACACAACACCCTTTGCTGGTATTTGAAAACAACATAATCCAGACCCATCTTCCCTAAGATCTAAATATACCATGTTCATGGATCAAAACTGGTCTACAGATTTAACAATCATAATGAAAAGGAGCTTTTTCCAAGGGAGGAGAAACTGTCTTTACCAATAGGATCTTTCTGAATATATAGTTTTGCAACGTTCCCATTCCACCCCCCAGTCAAACTCACCAGACATCTGCCACAGCTCCCAACTCCCTCCTTCTTCAAGTCCTGCCCCACTGGGCTTCCGGGTCACCGCATTTTGCTGGCTTTCCTGCTGCCCCAGGGGCCCCTTTGTCTCCATTTCCTTTCCTGGCTCTCCCTTTCCTGCCAGACTGCTACATGTTTCAGGTACCATGGGGCCTCTGTCCTCAGCCACTTTCTCTCCTCCCCTATCTCCCTGGGTAGTCACCCATGGCCGATCTGTACAAAAGTCTGTCTCTTGGTGTGACCGCTCCCCTGATCTCTGGACTCCTCTACTCAGCAGCCTCCTCCACATCCATACCGGTGTCCCATTACCACGGTCAAATGCCACTCTCCGTGTTCTCCCCCACACCTGCCCTTCCTGTAATTCTCCGAGCCAGATAATGGCACCCCCCTTCACCCAGCTTCTTAGGCCCCATCTTTGGAATCATCTTTAATGTCTTTGTTCCACCCTTCTCCCCACTTCCAAGTTGTCAGGAAGTCCTCCCAACATGCACCCTCGGTCAGCTCACATCTCACTTCATCTACTGTAGCAAGAGCACCGGGCCACCATCTCGTCTCGTTGGGAGACAAAAGGAGCAGGTGCAGAGCGGTAGGGGGGACGGCTCTGCCACTTGCCAGCTGCATCGTCTTGGGCTGATCTCCTGATCTCTGTCAAGTGGGGTTCCTGATAGCACCCATGTCACTCAGAAGACTCGCACAAAAGACTGTGAGGCGAGAGGCCCAGCAGAGTGCCCGGAGAGGCCGGCGTGGCAAGGCTCCTCCACACGGGGGACCTCGGAAGAGGGTCGTGGTCCAGTGGGGCCTTGGGGTGCCCACAGCCCTGGCTGTCTCTCGACCAATCTTGTGACACAGTCTGAGCTGGAGGGCACAGGTCCCCAGCCCGCACAAATGGCTAGATAATAACGGTGTGTTCCGGTAAGGTGCCATGTTTGGGGGTGACTCGTGACACAGAGACAGAACTCACACTGCCTTCTTTGAGGCACTAATCACCTCCTGGATCGCATCTGGCCCTTGTCAGTCTCCCCTGATGGCAGGTAAGCTGCAAGAGGGCACGGGTATTATCTGTCTGATTCATTTCCGAGTCCTCGGGAGCTGGAGCTCTTCCACAGCAAGCACTCAATAAATATTTGTTGAATAGATGAATAAATATCACACAGTGGGCCTTCTCCCGGGTGGCCGTGCGATGCCGAAATGATGAGCACCTGGAAGTAATTTGGGACGGACTTCTTAATCCACACTCTCAGCCTCACTGTATCGTCAACCACTCAATCAGCCGGCGGTGGTTACTCCCCGGGCGCCCACCACGGGCCCGAACTCTGCCAGGAGCCTCTGTGCAGGCGGAGCGAAAACACACAGCACTCCCTCCCCTCTGGGCATTACAACCCGGTCGAAGGGAGGAGGTCAGCTCGCAGAGGCCAGTCCGGTACTCCAGTTCCGTGTCCGGGTGCAGGTGCACAGAGCAATGAGAAAATCATAGGATGAACAGAAGCCATATGTGGGGCCCAGGAGGCCAAATATTGTTTGAGGGTATTTTTTGCCTCCTGGGCCCCAACACCCAACCACGCTGAGCGCATGCGTGCCGCACGATCCGGGGCATGGTGTACTCGCTGCCGGGACCTGGCATCTAAACACCTGCCACCTGACTGCGAGCCGGTGCCTCTGGGCACCCCGTGACGACAGTCAGGCAGCAGGGAGGCGGGGAGCGCTCCTTCCGCAGCTCGGCAGGGTCTGTGGGCAGGCAAGTCCACACCAGAATGACCTGGGAGACCAGATCCAGTGTGGCACGAAGTTGTGGGGAAGACCCACGATCAAGGGCCGTGGCCTCACAGCCCAGCAGGGGAAGGACTCAGGCAAGAGTCGCTGCTCGGTGACGGTGCCCTGGGCAGGGCTGGTCCTCACCTGCTGGCTCAGAGGCCTCACAAGATTGCAGAGTCGGAGGCTGCCCGTTTTCCCCTTCACCGAGTTCATAAGGCACAGGGATAAAATGAAAATACCCATTTATTAATGTCTGGCAGGAAATCACTGTGCCAGGGACCAGAAAGTTGTGTGAGTTAGAGCGTTGTCTCTGGGAAGCCCAAGGAGAACAGGTAAGTGGTTTTCATGTTCAAGGCTGTGGGCAGATGTGGCCAAGGCTGCCCTTTCTCCACGGGGCTGGCCTCACCGAAGACTGTGTATAAGCTGGCTGCTGGTCAAGGCTGCCTGTCCCCCGAATGTTGCTTCTCTGAGACTCTCTCTTGTCCCACGGACACCTTCCATCAGGTCCAGTCCACTCCTGGGGACCTGAGAGCCACTGTCCTTTGAAGGTGACTGCACATCTCTGCGGTTGCATAATTACTGTTGAGAGCTGTTGAGTTTCCCATGTTGCCTTCTCTTGGAAGAAGCTCAGTGTAGCCCCAGATACTGACCCGCAGCAGGTGGTGAACAGTGTAATCCTTAGAAGGGTCAGACCTGGCGGAAGAGAACAGCCCCTCCCACAAAGCCTGCAGGGAACCTCCTACGACCTGGAGCTGGCCTCCGCCCGCCCTCCCTGCCTCTGCCAGGGCACTGCAGACCTTTGTCCTTCTAGGAGAATGAGTTCTGGGGTGGCCTTCTCCGGCACCCCCTCCCACAGGCACCCGGGATTACCGATGCCCTCAACACACAAACAAGGACAGCCCGGATTACTCTGGACTCGGGGCTCTGCTGTGTTCCTCCTGGGAAAATGCCAGTCCACGGGATCTGTGCGAGCTTTCGCAGGTGGAAAGCAGGAGATGGCCGACATGGAGCAGAAAAAAAAAAGAATCACAAGAGCCACATGCTCATTACTGAAAATTCTCCACCAGGCCCCAGAGAGGCCCCATGGGGTGCTTCTGAGTTTTTGGAGGGAGGCGGGGGGCACGGCCGAGCCCAGGACCCTGGGCAGCCATCGGTGGCAGTAGTATTGCAGGAAGCCGCAAGGACGCTCCTGGCCCTCACCCACAAGGGACCTGCGTACCCTGAGGCATTAAGCGGGGGTAATTCATGTCTAGACTCCCCCATGGAAAGTCCTAAGTGGGACGCAGTCCATTTCTGCTGCCTGGCTTCAATCAGATTGAAACAGGAGGATTTTCATTGTAGCAGATGAAACCAGACCGGCGCATTCCGAAAGCAGGGGTGATAAATACGTTTCCTGGTGGATGGCAAGAAAGCAAACGACAAACCAACCAAAACAGGAAGGTGTGCACATGGATCACAGAACAATCTGGGCCTTCGCCCCACAACACTCTGTATGCTCTATAAATCGCCTCATCGTGACTCTTCTGTCTTGGCTGACAAACGACCACACGGGCTCTGCTCGCACCGAGTGCCAGAGAATCGCCAGCCCCGGAATGGCCTCCAGGTGCAGGAGGGAATGATTCTCTGCGGCCGGCCACCTGCCAGCACACGCCGTCCCCGGCGCCGCAGGCCTCCGGCTGCAGCTTCTGGAGATGGAGCCTCTCATTGCCAGGACAAGCTGTGCATGAGTCCTCCATCCTTCACCAGCACCCCACAGCTTCCCCGGCCCGGGCCCTTCCCTGCCTGCTGGAAAGCAGTAAATGGGTGGGATGCAGCAGAAAAACGACATGGAAATGATCGGGGCTTTACAAGTCCCAGCAACCCAGCGGGGAGTTGGACAGCCTGCCAAGGCCTGCTGCTTCTTAGTGTGGCTCTTTCCCCCGGCTCCCGGGGAGAACGGGGGAGGACTGGCTTTCCAAGAGATCCCTCCTGAGGTCTGTCTGTTGGGAGAGGGAGGTGGGGCAGGGGCGGGCGGTGCTCTGCAGGAATTCCGATGCCTGTTTCCCCAAGATGAACACAAGGCTGCAGAAAAGAACTCGGCTTTGAATTAGGAGTTTCCTCGTGAAGGGAGCTGGGGACGTGAAGGGCCATGACATCGACCCGCTCGGCCAAAGTGGCTGAGTCTGGTCAGACGTGTCCAGGGGCGCAGTCTAGCACACACACGTCAGGGCGCGGGAGCCCCTAGCAGGAGGGGCAGAGACGGCAGCCCTGGGGAGTGTTAAAGGGCCGGGGAGAGGTTTCTTCCGAAGGAATTCAATCAGGGAACGCTTCAGAAATGTTTGCCAGAGCGCAGTTTGAGCTTCTCTCCGGAGTTCTGAGAGGGGGCTGCGGCAGAAAGAAGCGGGACTTCAGAAGGTAATGAAGTCCTCAGGATGAATGGCAGGTCTGGAGGTGGTGGGGGCGGGAACGCAGCCCCCGGCCTCTCCGGAGTGTTCAAGCAATTCCCACGAAGATCCGCTAGAGACACACACGTTCGCCAGAGCTGAAATACAAGGTGGCTTCCAGAAAACACAGAATTTAGCTCTGCTGCTAAGTAAGTTCTTTCAAAGAACTTTTTTTTTCCCTTTTCAAACTGCCAGTCGGTAAGAGTCGCTCGGAATGGATCCCCAGAGAAGGCTCTGTCCAATAAGCCTCCCTCCAGCTCACAGCCCGGGCAGCCTCGGAGCGAGCCACCGCTCCAGCAATTCAATCTCCATGTATTTTATTTTTAAAATATTTCATTTCTGGCCACCGGTCCTTAGATCTCCAATTTGATTTGGTTACTATAAATGGATTTTTCTTAGTGTAGGTGGAAAGTATATTTAATTTCACATTTCTGCAAACTAAAATATTCAATAGAAACGTCACAGTGTGTTTGGGGCGTGCGTCCTCCCCACGACGCACGCGCCAGCTCTGCGACGGGCACGTGCGCCCTTGGACAGCGCTCTCTGCTGTTTTGTCTACAGGGCCCAGTCCAAACGGGGGGCTGGCGTCTGGCTCGCTTCCCTGCACCACTTTCTGCTTCCAGACAGTTGTTGGGGAGAAGGATGCACCTCGGGAGTGCCGACTAAGAAGCCAGACTTGGGTGACGAGCAAAAATGTCTGAAGGTAGTGGCGCCAGCGGGATGGGGCCAGACCGGCCGCCCTGTCCACGCCGGTCACCCCTTCCTGGGGGACACATGGAGCCCAGGGCGTGCTGGAGCCGTCCAGGCACTGAAGCAGCTCTGGTGAGCATCCCTCTGGCAGCCCCCAGCTCATTGCTAGGAAATACCCGGAGCCAGAAAACAAGCAGACCATTGCTTGGTGTGGTGGGGCGGGCGCCCTTAGGGGAGCCGTCAGCCCCCTGGGAGCAGGCGCTTCACACACACACCTCCTCTCAACGGCTCCCGGCAGTCTTGCATTACTAAGTCCATTTTAGATGACGAAACTGAGGTTCAGAGAGGACCACTGCCGTTACATAACTACTCCATGGCAGAAGTAGGTCACGCTGGCTCCCGGGCCCAGGTTCTGCCTACCGGCACGGCACTCCCCCATCAGGCACGGGCCTGCTGAATTCCTGCTACCGCAGGAGGGAGGGTCCTGCCATGGTGCAGCTGTCCCTACGCCTCTCAGCCTGCTCTTGTCCCCACCTCCCCCGGCCCTGGGCCACTGTGTCTGCTCCTCGAGGGGTGGCCCACGTGGGGCTTTCCGGGGGTGCAGCATGGGGAAACCAGGCCCTGCATTCAGCACCCCATTGCCCAGCACACGACCCCCTACGGTCCCAGCAGACCCAGAAGAACGTGAAAATGGACTTGGGACCCTCTATCACGCACTCAGCACCCGTGAGCCAGGGGCTGGGTCTCGTCCTGCTTTGAGCGGCCCTGGAGGAGTCGCTTTCTTGGTGAGTCGGCTTCCTCGTCTCCTAAATCGGGGGAGATTCCAGAACGGTAAAGTCAGAAGGAACCTCAAAGAACAAGCTGGTAACAAAGCACCAACGGACAGCTGCCGGGGGTTTGCCAGTGACCGGGGGCGTCACTGCACCACGCTCTTCCGTCCGCCAGGCGCAGGTGGCACTCATTCTCCCGAAAGGATGTGACGGCCATGACGGCGACAACGATGATGATGATGAGAAGGGTTCTGTTGATGCGGGAAAGTTGGAGACGGTCACTTTTAACGTGGAGAAAACACGTAAGATTGATGTCACCACAAGTTGCAAGTAACGGGTGGTCGTAACTCCGACACGTCCGTTTGGAAACGCAAAATGGCCTGGACGCGACTGGGGGTGTGCGGCACTTTCTCCCGAACATCACGCTCCTCCCGACCGCAAATCAGAAGGGGGGCGAAGTGCACCCCACCGACGGCTCGCCCTCCTGCTCCGAAACCGAAGCAGGTGACTGCCTCCACTGAGGCACCAGGAAACCAGTGAAAGGAGAAACCGTGGATTTTAATCACCTAAATCCGCAGAGACGGCAGAGGACGCAGGAGAGAGCCTCCACGCCGAGGGAAAGCACTTCTGAAGGTGGAAACTGAGTTCTCCCCCGCCCGCCGCTCGCCTCTGCCAGGCCACGTCGGCTGCTTTCTCTCTTACGATGACTTTGATGAAAAAGTCACACATCTCATGGCAATTACGTGTCCCCCGCTAGTTTCGAATGCACCTTTATGTTCTACAGCGCGGCAGCTTCCCGGGGCTGCTGCACAAATCACTACTGTACAGATTCTGTTCCTAACACCGCAGAAATCCATCCCCTCTCTTCCAGAGGCCAGGAGTCCAGAGTCAAGGTGTCGGCAGGGCCACGCTCCCGCTGAAGGATCCGGCCAGGATGCTTCTTTGCGTCTCGCACTTCGGCGCTGCCAAATTCCTTGGCTCGCGGCTGCATCTCCCAGTCTCTGTCTCACGTGGTCTCCTCCTCTGAATGTCTGTGTCCACGCTTCCCTCTCATGAAGACAACCATCACTGGATGAGGCTCACCTTGTTCTAGTCTGACCTCGTCCTGACTTGAGTAATCACCTCTGCAGTCCTACTTCCAAATAGGGTCACATCCTGGGGTTCTGAGTGGACATATGTTTCGGGGACACTATACAGCCCAAGAGCACTCGTGGTAACCATGAAGGCTAGAGGCACAGGGAGAAGCACCTCGTTTTGTAGGTGAGGAACCTGGACCCTCACTGCTCATTGTCACCTGCCTCGGAGGAAAGAATGTTCCTTCCTCTCCAAGGTCGGCTCTTCGCCGCGTTCTTAGCTTCCTGCCTTCCTCTGTCCTCTGGGACTGGACCTCAGAATCAACACTCTTCCTTGACTCTTCTTCCCTCGTGCCCCTCCTGCTCGTTTTCCCTCACCCAGATACACAGGGAAGAGTGCCAACCTCAGCCCGACTGTGACTGCGCCGCCCATCTGTCCTGTTCACACCAAACATTTCACAAGAGCAGCCTGTACTAGCTCACCGCCTTCACCGCTTCCCACTCCCACCCAGCCCGCGGCCTCCTGGCTGCCGCCCGTCATTTGTTGTGCTTTCCAAGGGCACCAGGGACGCCTTGGTTACTCTTCTCTTCCGATGTCCTCCCCTTCTTGCTTTTGCCAAATGCGACACAGTGAGTCAACACCTCCTTTTCAACCCTTGATTCGCCCTTGGCCTTCCTGCATTCGGAATGTTGCCCTTCCTCTGGGTCTTTCTCCACGGTCTTCTTTTCCTGCCCCTTCCCTTCCACACCCATGACTCCAGACTCTCTCTTGGCTTAATGACCCACATCATTGTCACTCTATTCAGGGCTTGCTAAGACTCCGTTAGGCTAAGGACAATGCAGAGATGCATATCTGACATTCAATCTGAAACTTGAAACTTAGTAGGGAAGACATGTTGAACAACCATAGTGCAAAGTAAAATAGAGGCAAGGTGCTCTGGGGGTTTACAGCAAAAAGCAACCCCTTCCTCTCAGGAAGGCGCTCTAGATGTTAAGCTGTCCGTGTGGGCTTGAACTGTGTTGAGTTTTCTGTAAGAGTATAGACTCTAGAGTCCCACACTCCTAGTCCTGAGTCCTGGATCCACCACTTACCAGGGTGAGTTAGGTGTTCTCTGTACTTCAGCATCTGCATATATAAATAGGGTACAAAGTCTTTGCAGTTCTCTGGAAAATTAAGTGAGGTAATATACACAGTGTAGAGCCTAGCTGTGTTCATTTTCCTCCTGGGCAAAGACAGACTACTTTTCCAGGCCTTCCCTGCACTCAGATTGACCACGTGAGAGCATCCTTGCCAATAAAATGAGGGTAAAATTGATGTGTCCTGCTCTCTGCTGGCTCCGAAAATACCTTCTCCCTCTTCCCTGTCCCCAGGGCTGTGAAGCAAAGACTCTACAATGGTAGAGCTATAAAATGGAAGGAGCTGAGATCCCTGAGTCACTGCCCGGAGAGCTACTCTGGAGAGGTATCTGACCCTTCCAGGGTTATAATGTGAGAAGTAAACTCATATCCTATTAAGCCCCTGCTATCGTAGGGTTTATTTGTTACCAGGGCTTGACCTAACCTCTCCTGACCAATACACCACATAAAGATATTATCTATGATCACGATAAAGTGGAAGGCAGAGGTTCTTGGTCAGAACAGCCCAGTTGCGTCCTAAGAGCCGTCTGTGTAGACAAGGTAACAATCTCATGAGACTAGACGTCAGAGCTCTGTGCCCCCTACTGACAGCGGTGCCCGTGTCCCCACCATCGCAATGAGCTACGACCCGATCTGAGTTCTGAAACAAACGAACAGTGATCATCACGTTCAGCCTCACGCACAGTACATGCGCTCTGCGGACACAGGACTGCCCTAGGCAGGATGGGGGGGCCCCCTCTTTCCCACACTCAAGCTGCTCCCGACGGCCCAAGCCCCTCTGTCGCACCTCTTTCCCTCCACCCCCAAGCCCGTCCTCCTTGCCAAACGTTTCGAGATAAAAATAACTTTGCTTCTCATCCTTCCCTGATCTCCCCCCAGAAAGCCCAGGCAGGCTGATCGCAGCTAGAAAGAATCAGGTCGAGTTAATTTATACTGATCAGGTGTCCCACGGTGATAATCACGGCAATTTTCGACACTTATAGTAATAGGGGTAGGAGTAGTAACAATGAGTGAAACTCTACACGCACCACCTGGAGGCCTCGGAGCGCCTGTGTCCTCATTTCCAGAGCGGGAGACCGAGGCTGGGAAAGGCGACCTCACGTGCCCGAGGGCTCACCGCTCGTAAGAGTGGCGCGGGGATTCTCACTCAGGCCTATTCTCTGCACTGGGCCTCCGCAGCCCCCCAAGCACTTGTGGCCTCTCCCGCGGGGACGCTGGGGGCCTGTAAGACCCTCACAGCATGAGCCTGGCATACTCGGACGTCTGCGAGCCGGCCCTCCAGCCTGGCCCGTCCCCAAACCTTCGCCCCACGCACCAAAGCGTTGGTGCCAAGAAGCCGATGTGGGGGTCACGCCCATGCCCCAGCAGTGCTCCTCGGAGCAAGGGCAGCGGGAGCCCTCCGCATGGTCGTGACCCCAGCCAAAGAGAGGACAGGGGACTCTACGGCGACAGGCACACCTGATCCTGGAAGACCTCTGGGTTTTTGAGACGCTACACACAGCGGAAACCCCCGTGACTGCCTGCAGGGATCAGCCTGAGGCCCCCGATCTGGAATCACTGCCCTGGCACTTTGAGAAGCACGGGGCACGCTGCGGCACGTGTGTCCCCGCACCCAGGTTGTTGGCCCTGCCCGATGCCGGGACCTACCTGACTGGCCCCTCCTCACCCTTCGGGACTCTAACCAACGCCAGTCTCCCTGTGAGGTCTTCCCTCCCCCGTCCCAGACTCCCCCGCCCGGTGGGCACCCAGGCCATGGGCATCCTGAGGGCAGAGGCCACGTGGCGCGATGCCCGGGATGCAGTGGGTCCCTCGGCGCATGCTGGAAGCATCAGCAGGAGCCACTTGGGAGAGCACACGCTGGAGGAGCAGGCCCCCTTCCCGGCCCTTCCGCTGTGAGAGGAGGACACACAAGGCCCGTGAATCTGTAAACGGTTTGGAAACGCCCGCGGCCACCTGCACCAGGAGTCTCCCGCCGGCCCCAGCTTTACCCTGCAGGGGTCCCGGCCGCTGGGGCAGCTTGGGACGCGTGAGGCCTAAGCACAGTCGCTGCCAGGTACCGTCGGCGGCAGGTTTCAGATGGGGCTGCCTGGTCCTTCCAGGGACCTGCCTTCTCCCGACAAGGGGGACGTGCCAGCCTCTGGTTTTAATCATGGGGGACTCTTGAACACCGGAAACAAACTGAGGGCGGAAGGGGGAGGGGGAGGGGAAGGGGGTGATGGTCATGGAGGAGGGCACTTGCGGGGAAGAGCACAAGAGTTTAGGCGAGGGAGCCCCGTGGCTCCGACATCTTTAAAACAGCTCAGCTGTTCGTAAACCGCTGTGTATGTGGCCCGCATTGCAGAACGAGAAAAGAAGGCTTTGGTGTCTGTTTGGAAAAGCTGCCTTCGGAGGGTCGAGGCCCTGGGGGCTCCCGTCTCGTGGGTCGCGGAGACCCACGGATGATCCTTGAGTCGGAGTCAGTAATGCCGGAGGCTGGGTTCTCCCACGGAGGCGACCCCACGGGCAGGGACAGCCGGCCCCTCACAGAGCTACCCGGATACAGAGCAGAATCACCCACCACGGGACGCAGCGTGAGCCACAGACTTGGCCGGCAAGTTGCTCCAATACCTTCCTTATCTGACAAGGTTGTATCTGTCTTCTCTCAAATTAAAAGAGAACAAAGAACAGGAAACTAGCTCCTGTTGACCCTCATGATCCATGTTCTCCCCGGCGGCCGTGCCTACAGGGGGCAGGGGTGACGTGGAAGTGAGCTGCCGTCCACTGGGCACACGCACGGCTCTCCCCGGCTCAGGCTGGACAGCTACTCTCTGCGGGGCCACCTGGCCAGATGGAGCCTCGGGATGGTGAGTCACCACCAGAGGCCACTGGAACACTTTGGGAGAGACTCACAGGAGCCACGGGTTCCCAAGAGGGCTGCTTGAGTTGCGTCTTCCCCATACAGGGCGCTAGATCACTGAAAGTTCTACTCTACCATGCCATTCCACCTCAGACACATCCTCTGGATTCTCTAGGAAGGGGTACCCGACATCGGGGAGATGCAGTCTGGTCAGTGAGCCCAGGAAGCAGCCGTCAAGTAAGACCTGAGAATATGTTGATTAGGAGAAGAGGAGAGGGAAGTGTTCTAGGCAGTATGATGTGTGCAAAGGCCCTGTGGTGAGTGGGCACAAAGAACTGAAGGAAGGAGCTGTGTGGAGTGAGGGGCCAGAGGAAGCATATGGCACAGGAGGAGGCCTGGGAGACAGTAACAGCCACTAACATTCACCAAGGGCTGACTCTGTGGTCAGCACGTCCATATTAGCTCACGATTTTCTTACTACATCCTTTACGGACAACAGCAGAATAATAAAAACAGCAAATACTGAAATATCCTTCCTATGCACCGGGGCTCATCTAGGAACACCGGGACTCGCTCCCCTGATCGTCACAGAAGATGAGAAAACAAACACAGGACAACGTACATAAAACACAAAAGGCCCACAGGTAGCAGGAGGGAGAACAGAGAGGCAGCCTGGGCGGTCTGGGCCCAAAGTCTGTTTCCAACCAGGAGCTCCGAATCTCCCCCAGAGAGCAAAGGAGGGTTTGCACAGTGGAGAGAGCCTGGGCAGTGGCACGGAGAACACACAGGGGGTCAAAGCCCACCCAGGAGGGCCGTTTGGGACGATAGCACTAAGCCCACATGGTGATACCTTGGGCCAGTGCGGTGGCCATTGGGTGGCAAGAAAGGATGGGTCTGTGAGCCTCAGGAGGTAAAGGACTGGCGGAGAATTAGTGGAGAATCACTCCTCCGTGGGCTTGTAGGGCCGGATGGATGCTGTTTCCTTTCACTACCACAGAAGTGAAGACAAAGGTCATGAGTTTGGTTTGGACTTGCTGGGTCTGACGGCGGGGGAGGGGGGGCACAGGGGCCGCTCACTGTCCTGGCTGGAGCTCAGAGAAGAGGTCTGGGGGGGAGGGGGAGTAGAGAACTTCCCATTACCTGTGGCAGGTGCTCAGGGAGCCAGAGACACGGATGAGACGGCCTCAGAGAAGGTGGGGGGTGGGAAGGGAATGTGTCCGTCCACTCTTCAGGGAGCGCCACACCTCGGCACAATACCTGTCCATTCCAAGTCAGGACCGCAAGGGACGGGCGGGGACGGGAGACCCTGCTCACAGCACAGTACTCAGCGGAGAAGCTGCAGGGGAAGCACGCGCAGCACGTCATCCAGGTGTGGTGGCAGCGAGTGCGGTGCACACGGTGTATTCTGAGTGGTGGCTGGGGGCGGGGAGGACGCAAAACCCGGAACAGCGATGGTATCGGGGGAGAGGATTAGAGGTGATTTATTTCCGTCTTTGTTCTTCTTTATGCTCTTCTATATAATCATTTACTCAGCAAATATTTATAGAGCACCATGATTTATTTAACTAGTTCCTTATTGTTGGGGAGTGAGGTTCTTCCAATTCCCACACTTATCAATACCCCTGTAATGAGCATCGCTGTACATAAATCTTGTGGACACTTGTCATATTTTTCTCCTGCTCAGAACTTCACGGGTTCTCTGCAGCCCGAGGCACCAGAATCAAACCGCTCTGTGCCCCCGTGATATCTAAATGCCAAGCCATCTCCCTTTCCTGCACGTCCTTCTTTCCTCGGCTCGGCCTTCAGGCAAGCTGCTTTCAAGCCTCGGACCAAAGCCTGACTGAGGAAGGAGCAGGGAGGGAGAGGTCGCCAAGACTGGATTTCTTTCTTGGTCAAGGTCAAGAAAGAGGGGTTTTACGGAGGCCCAGATGAGCCATTATCAAACGCTACCAAGGATTCCCGAAACGCGGGTGAACACCCTCTGGCTGAGTGGAATGAAGGAGGCTGGGCACCTGCTGCCCCAGGGCTTTTGCTCTTGTGGACCTGGGGCCGGTGTCAGAGAGGCGAGAGCCACGGAGACCGAGATGGATGTTTGCGGGGACAGATGTGGCCGCACCTGAGCACAAGGGCGAGAGCCTGCGAGACCAGGCGTGGGGAGCAGCCTGGCCTCTGAGCCCCTCAGAGCCGGAGAAGCACGGGGCCAGGAGACACAGGGGTGGGGACGGCGGCATGCTTAGGCCGTCACCAGCTGGGCTCCTCACCAGTGGACCGGCGGTTTCCATGGGGCTCTGTGAGGCAGAGAAGCCACAGGAGGTGACCCTCCTTAAGAACTCCAGGGCCGACCTGGACGGCTGACCTGGGCATCTCTCAGGACAACACAGAGAGCTCTGGCCCCACGGGGACAAAGGCACCCAGACACGCTGGTTCCCGGCCCAGCTGACACAAACGGGGGCCTGGTTCTCACCGATGCTACAAAGTAGGAATTTGGGTTCTGACTCCATAAACACACACGCACACACCCATTTCTCACTCCTTCCACGAACAACCACAACAACAAGAGCAAAAGCCCCACATGGATTCGGAAGGTTTTGCAAAGACACTTTAAGAGCCACTTAGCACCCCCGTGAAACTCAGGCTGGGAAATTGAGTGGACAGTGACATTAAAATGTTTCACTAGATGTTTTTCTGCCGAATTAAGTTGCTGCAATTATATTGATATTCACAGCCTGCATTAATCTAAAACTATTTTAAATCTTTTTCTAATTTAGCATGATTAATTCTTTCCTTTAAGAACATACTCATTTTCAAGTTTTTGATTGTTTTTCTGCTTTGCTTCTTTGACGTCTCTTTGCTGGAATGTTTAATTTGCGACGGATTCATACTCAACGGGTTGGAATCCAATTTTTCAGGACGCTTACCTACCCGGGAACGAGGTCTTACTCTTGTTTCTACAACAATTATTTTCTCCATGTGGCGGACCAGGCCTTCAACAATTAACCATAATGCATTTCAATTTATGAAATATCGACATGCAAACTTTGAGCCCAGAAGGCCATTTTTTAAGGAGAGTCCTGAATTAGTTGCAGGATTAATCCTCTGCCCAGTTATAAATACAAAACAGTACGAGTGTGTGTTTCGAAAGTGAATGAGTCTCTTCCATACCATTTCTGCCTCCAGTGGAGGGGCTGGAAACAGAGGCCCCGCGCCCAGGTGGGGCACTGGCCAGCCGGCTCAGGAGAAAGGGGGCGTTCCCTGGGTTTGCCAGAAAGGGAATCAATGACTTCTGTTTGTAAAGAATGTGGCTCTTCAAGTCAAAACAAATGTGTCACATTTGGGCTTCTTGTTGACAAAATACTTGTTTTTAGCCTCCGTTCTCTAATTTGGCTCTAATACTACTAATAAAAAAGTGTACAGTTCCTTTCTCCAAGCCGCACCACGCCATTGTCGCGTCAGTTACACAGACAATTCCAATCCGTCCAGACACTAATGTCATTAGTCCGCGGAGAACTTTCGAAATAATTTACATAGAAACTGCCTTTACGTGCTACATGAAAAATGTGCAGCCAGTCGATGGGATTTGAATTACAAGCCCCCCACAGGCGGGGCGGTTTCATTCGTGCTATTCACTAAACTGGAAGAAGGTGACGCGCCGTCGATTACAAAACGGTTACCTGAACGGTTACCGCAGACCCGGGCCACTGGGCCTTTAGCACGCTGCCTCTCCGAGAAGCCCCCGCCCTTGATGACTGCCCCGGGCCCCATGAGCGGCAAGAGCCCCCCTTCGTGGGCGATGACCAGCGTCCAGAAGGAGGCCCTCTCCACAGGAGGCCCCTCTGGAGTGACTGTCATCCTTGGGCAGGAGGGTCTTACCGCGTAAGCAGGTGGCTTGGGACCCAATCCAGTGCCCCCTCCCATGCGCCACAGCGAAGCTATCTAGATGAATCCTGCAGAGATCTCTGCCGGTGACGCCTGGCCAGCCAGGCGGGGCGGAGGAGAGCAGAGTGAGGCCAGGCCCCCAGGGGGACAAGACACACAGACATGCACCAGGCGGGGAGAAGCATGGCCGCTGGGTTTTGTGGGGCTGTTGTTGCTGTTGCTGTTTTTTCGAGGCCAGGTACTTCTTTTATTTTATTTTTAATTTTTATTTTTGAGAGACAGAGAGACAGCGCGAGCAGGGGAGGGTCAGAGAGAGAGAGGGAGACACAGAATCCGAAGCAGGCTCCAGGCTCTGAGCTGTCAGCACAGAGCCCAGCGTGGGGCTCAAACCCACAAACCGTGAGATCATGACCTGAGCTGAAGCCAGATGCTTAACCGACGGAGCCACCAGGTGCCCCCAGGCCGGTACTTCTGACATTTACAGGGATAAAGGTGTCTGACGGGGGCTGAGTGGCCTTTACAGATGCTGCAAGGTTTCTACGGCCACCACGACCTCCTTCCCTGATGCAGTGCTCTTCCTCCCCTCTGGGCCTGCCTGCTCTCCCTCCCGCCTGGCGGACTCTGGGATAAGGATCCCGGGCAGTCCTTCCTCTGGTCCCGAGGACCCCCGCCCCCGCAGTAACTGAGCCCCGCCCCCTGCTCCAGAGATCAGAGCCCCGAGGGCGGCTCTCTACGTCCGCTCCTGCCTCAGCTGTGGCATTTTAGCATGCAGGCTGTGCCACGTCCCCAGGCCCCGCACGGCGGGCTCTGGAAGCACCGAAGACAGATGCGGGCGGAGGAAGCGGGCCCGCGGCGCGGCGCGGTGTGGCGGCGCAGGCCACCAGGCTACCTCTGCAGAAACCTGACCGTTTTGTTTATGGTGTTCTGACAATGCTCAGAGCCGCTCAGAGCAGATGCTCCGCGGACCGGGCTGCTTGACATTCTGCCGGGAAGGCAGCTGCGGCTCTGGGAAGATGACTTGTGTGACATATGACAGCTTTCGGGGGCCGCCGGTCCCCTGGCTGCACTGCTCTAAGGCCCGAGCCAGCTGTAGCCTCTCACTTCTGAAGCCTGAGGCCCGGAATGGTAAAACGGAAAAGGGAGAAGGAACTAATCAAAGCAGAAAAAGAAGAAGGAGAAAGGGAAAGAAAGAGAACTGAACCACCTGCTCGGAGCAGAGGAGAGAGAGGTGCCTCCTGTTTGAACCTGCTCCCTGCCCGTCAGTCCTCCGCATGACCGCCTGAGCGAGGCTTTTAAAGACACCGCCCCCCTAGTTCAAACCTCCCAGTGGCCCCCACTGCTCCGATGCTGTATTCTAAACATCCTGACACAGCTCAGGAGACTCTGCACGGCCTGGTTCCCACTCTCTTCCCTGCGGCCCCTTCAGACTCTGAGCTCTGAGTACACTAACCGGCCTCCATGCCCTCGTCGTGCCCCAGGGCCTTTGCACAGGCTCCACCTGGGCTGGAATGCTTCTCCGCAGTGCCCTCCATGCGCTCTTCAGCCAGCCCCCCTCACCGACAATCTCTGGGGAACATACTTCTTCAGAGCTGCCTTCCTAGAGTATATCAGATGCCTTTTCTGGAATCTCTTAGAAAGTCCCTCGCTATTTCGTCACAGCACTGATCACAGTGCCTCTCACACAAGAAGGTGATGAAATTATATCTCCTGTATCTGGCTCCATGGGGGCCCAGACCTTGTTCACTATATTCTCTCCTGGCCCTTGGGAGGTGCTCAATAAATATTTCTGGGATGGATGAACTCCAAAGCCAAAGCTATTAGGAAAAGAAAGGCAAGGTCAAGTCCGAAATCCATGAGGGGAGTTCGAGTCTGAGGTTGAGCGTTAGGGTGTCATGCGTTGGCATCACGGCACCGCGGCTCACTAGCTGTGGGCCCCTGTGATCGTCCACCCTCACCAAGCCTCAGTTTTTCGTCTGTGAAACATCCAGAGTTGGGGAATTAAGACAAGGTATGAAAAGCCCTCGGCATCATCAATGGTAGCATCCATTATGTCCGTTGTTATCATGGGGCTGAATGGCGGGTTGGGAGGCTTACTGCAGAGGCGGCCCAACGATCATGGACGGGATGGACCCTTCCCTTCCTCTCTAAGCCACCGGAAGCCACGGCACACACACCTGCAAAACAAAGCGTTCTCCCATCTGTTGATAATTATTAACCCCGTGAGTAACTGTAGGCACCTGCCGGGGGGGGGGGGGGGGGGGGCCTGTTTGTTGAGGCAGCAGGGCCTGGCAATCACTGCCGCCATATTCAGAAGTTAACACAGTCTTGCTGAAGGACCATCTAGCCATATGCATCCGATGTTCGCAAATATACCCTTTGGCCTCGCACACAATCCCATTTCTAGGAACCCAAGGAAACAACTGGACAGGTGCGAGAAGCCTGGCTCGTAGCAAGCCCTCAAATACTTGTGGAAGGAATCCCGAATAATACAGGGACACAGTGTGCTTCCTAACGGCAAACGGTAGTCACGTTCTCAGTGTCCAACGGCAGCGAACAGGCTGAACATACGGTATCACACAGAGCTGTGAAAACGATGTAAATCACTTAATGTGGAATCAAGTGGAAAAAAGCAGGTGCAAAATAGTGTGTGTCCTATAATCCTCCATTTTGGTAAAAGTGTGTGTGTGTGTGTATGTGGGTGTGTGAAAAACATTCAGAAGGGTGTGCATCACGGGCAGTTTTATCAATGGGATTTAGGGTGAATCTAATTTCTTATCCACTTTTCTATACTCCCTGACTCTTTTTAATTTTTACAGTGGGTATATATTCACTTTGAAACTGTAGAAAAGGAGAAGGTGTTTTTTTTGAGAGAAGGAGACAGAAGAAAGAAATGACATATTTCCTCTGCCGCTGAGGGGCTTCTTGGGAAAGTCAGTCTATGAGTCGGTGCAAGAACGAGTCTCTACTGTTTATATATTTTTTATTTTCTGCGCATTACGATGTTCTGACATCTTCTTTCAGACCACTTTATCGAGGCGTGACTGACATGTAAAAAACTGTAATATTTAATAAACACAAGTCAGTGAGCTTGGAGGTAAACGTATGCCCACAAAACCATCACCACGGTCCAAGCCATACACGGATCCGTCACCTCCCAGGGCTTCCTCCCGCCCCCAGTGTCACTGTTATTTATGTCATCATTATTATTTTGTGTGTGTTGTGAGAACACTTAACATAAGATCTACCCTCTTAGCAAATTTTAACTCTACACTACAGTATTGCTGGCCATGAGCACGATGCTTTATTGTAAATCTCCAGAATTTGCTTATCTTGCATTACTGAAACTCAGAAACCTTTCTGGCTGGGAAGAGACTGCCCCTGGGGCTAGCCAATTCAGGAGATAGCTCAGGCCTCAGACCGAGCTTGCCTTTGATATGCAAACTAACCAGCCCAGAGATGACCTCTGCCTGGCCCTTAATCCTAGGAGGCAATATTCCTCTGCGTTAATCATCCCAGGGCCCGGCACCGGCACTGGAAACTATCCAACTACCCAATCCTAAACTCTTTATCCTGTCCAGTCCTGCCTTTCCTATGCAAATTCCAATAAAGGCCATGGCCTGGGTATCTCTCCTCCCCTCATTAGGGCCACTTCTGTCTCGCGACCACACTGGTGTCTTCTCTTGTGACCCTGTGTGGTGTGTCACACCCCCTGTTCCTAGGACCTCTGGGTATATGAAGCCTTCCCTTCATGACCCTCTCCTCCCGTGTCCCTTCTTTGGGCCGCCTCAGACTGACCATCACCTAGACGAATATAGAATACCGTCTCTGTGTCTCTGTCTCTCTCCCTCTCTGTTTCTCTCTCACACACAAAGACACACACCATCATTGCCGGGGAAGATTAAGTTAGTTCTCCCATTTGTCTCCAAGGAAAGTCCGGAAACTGAGACCTGAAATCTGCCTGTCTGAGACATCAATCGACCTAATGATACCAACACCACACTGTCATGCTTACTGTAGCTTTAGATTAAGTATTAAAATCAAGTAGAGCAACGTTTTAAGCTTTGCTTTTATGAATTCTTTTAGCTATGCTAGGTCTATTTTGTGTTTTATATAAATTTTAAAATCAGCTTATCAATTTCTAAAAAAAAAAAAAAAGAAAAGCCTGATGGGATTTTGATTGGGATTGCACTGCGCTGTAGACCAATTTGGAGGAAATTGCCATCTGAACAACACTGAATCTTCCAATTTGTCCATAAACTATATCTCTCCATTTACTTAAGTATTCTCTAATTTCTCACTGTAATGTTTTATACATTTCAGCTTCCACATACTTTGCTAATTTTAGCCTAAAATATTTCAAGTTTTTTATGCTGTTCTAACTTGTGCATTTCTTTAGCTTCAACTTGTTTTCCAGTTGCTCATGGCTAATATATGGAAAGACATTTGTTCTTCATATGTTTACAAGGTTCCCTGTGGACTTCTTAAATCTATTTATTATTTCCTCAGTAGTTTTTTTCCCACAAATTCCTTAGCGTAATATATATATAGTATATATACATATATACATACATATAGTGTGTATATATAATGTTCCTTAGCATACTATAATTATGGCATAATTATATATATTATGCCATATATATTATGCTAAGGAACATTATATATATATTATGATAAGGAATTTATGGGAAATATATATATTATGGGAAATATATATATTAGGAATATATATATACACATGTTATCTGCAAATAAAAAATGTTTTACTCCTTTCTTTCCCATCTGTATGCCTTTTCTTTCTTTTTCTTGCCTTACTGTACTGTCTCAGACCGCCAGAATACAAGTGGTGAGAGTGGATATATTCGCCATTTTCCAACCTTAAGGTGGAGAACAATAATGTACTATTAAGTATGATATCAGGTGGAGGCTTTTTATAGATGCCCTTTATCAGACGGAGGAAATTCCCTTCTATTCCTACTTTGCTGAGAGTTTTTTTAAAAATCATGATTGAATATTGAATTATTATCTAATACTTTTTCTGTATCTGTTGAGAGAATTGCATGATTATATGGTTAATATCCTTTGCTGTTTTGATATGGTGAATTACATGGGTTGGTTTTCAAATGTTAAACCAACCTTGCATACCAGCAATTAACCCCACTAATCACAGGATGTTTTCCTTTTACCTAGAGCCGTGTTCAGTTTGCTAAAATATTCTATTAAGAATTTGTACATTTGTGTTCATGACAGATAGTGATCTGCAGTTTTCTTTCCTTGTAAGGTCTTTGTCTAGTGATGGTATCATAAAATGAACTGAAAAGTGTTCCAATCTCTTATATTTTCTGAAAGTGTTTGGTAAGATTAGCATTATATTTCTCTTAAACATTTGACAGAATTCACTCTGAAGGAGTTTTCTCTATGGGAAGATTTTTAATTTATAAGTTCAATTTCTTTAGCAAATACAGAGCCCTTCAGATTTTCCGTTTCTTTTTGTGTCAGTTTTAATACTTTTTGTCTTTCAAGAAATTTGTCCATTTCATCTCAGTTGCCAAATTTATCGTATAAAGTTGTTCACGATATTCCTTGGTTTTACCTCTAATGCCTGTAGCATCTGTAGTAATGTACCCTTTGTCGTTCACGATACTAACTTGTGGTCTCTCCTTTGTTTCTTAATCAGTCAAGCTACAGGGTATCATTTCATTGATCTTTGCAAAGAGCCAGTTTTTGTTTTGTCTATTTACAAATTGTCTTACTGTTTCATTGATTTCACTATTATCTTTACTATTACTTTTTTTTACTTTGGTTTTCATTGGCTCTTCATTTTCTAGCTTCTTAATGTAAGACCCTCCTCGGGTCAAGCTGACCCTGATGAAAAATCACCAACCGTTGTTTCACTCTCCAGCCCCTCTGCTGGAACCATCAAGGGTGGGGAAATTGAGCTCTGGGAATCCTAGGATGTAACCCATTAATTATAACTTAAAGGTTAACTTGTTTTCTAAGATACTGTTGCTAGGTCCCACCCTTGACCCGCAAAGTTCTCGCTTCTGTGCACCTGCTTTGCCTCCCCTTCAGACCTGGGATTGGTCACTTCAAATTTCTCCTAAGACAAAGAACTCTAAAATTGATAGGTCTCTACCAAATCTTATGTTTGTGGGTCAAAATTTGATTGACCACTATAGAATGCTGTAAACTCTGATTGGTTAACTAAATGATGACTGATTTTGTCTTGCCAAAGCCCTTACAAACCCTGAGCTCCTGCTTGGCAGGGCTGTCTCCTGAGGACTTGCCACCACCAGGGACAGGCTGTTCTGTCAAACTAAAATAAACCCATACACAATCTCCTTTTGTGTCCGTGGGTTTCACTCTCGGTGACTTGCTTCAGGAGAAAAAGGTCTAACATTAATGTGAAAGCTTAGACTACTTTGTAAACCTTTGTTACTATGAATTGCATTTATTGCTTTCAAGTGTAAATACCATTAAGCATTTAATATAAGCATTTATAAGAATAAATTTCCTTCTAAGATTTGCTTTACGTGCATAACACAAATTTTATATGTGGTGTTTTCATTTTTATTCACTTCAAAAATATTTTTTAGTTCCCTTCATGATTTTTTCTTTTGATCCCTAGAGATGTATTGTTTATTTTTTAATGTTTTTATTTATTTATCATTGAGAGAGAGAGAGAGACAGACAGACAGAGCATGAACATGGGAGGGGCAGAGAGAGGGGGAGACACAGAATCTGAAGGAGGCTCCAGGCTCTGAACTATCAGCACAGAGCCCAACACGGGGCTCAAATTCACAAACCATGAGATCACGACCCAAGCCAAAGTTGGATGCTTAACCAACTGAGTCACCCAGGCAGCCCTAGAGATGTGTTGTTTAATTTCCAAATGTTTGACATTCTTCAGATATATATCTTACATCTGAAATTTAAATTAATTCAGTGACTACCAGAGAATAGCAATCCTTTTAAATTTAATGAGACTTGTCTTATAGCACAGCACCTAGCCTAGTAAATGTTCTATGTGCAATTGTAAAAAAATGTATTTTACTCTATTTTGTTTCAAAAATGTCAATTAGATAAGTTGGTTGATAGCATTATTCAAGGTTTGAAGTCCTTACTGAATTCCTGTCTATTTTATTCATTACTGAGGAAGGAATGCTGACATTTTCCACCATAATTGTGAATTTCTCTGTTCCTCCTTTCAGTTCTGTCACTTGGCCTGTATTTTGAAGCTGTGTAATTAGGTGTGCACACATTTAGGACCATTATGTCTTCTTGATGGACTGACCCTTTTATTATTGTGAAACATCTCTATTTTTAGTAGGAGTCCTTGTCCTAAAGTCTACTTTGTTTGAAAATAGTCACTTTGGCTTTCTTATAGTTTGCACACTGTACCTCAGATACAGATATATATAGTTTGTAACCACATCTTAGATATAAATATACAGACATAGTTTGCACACTGTATCTTTTATCCATCTCTTTACTTCTGACTTATCTATGTCATTATTATTAAAGTATGTTTCTTGTAGGGAGTGTATAGTTAGGTCTTGCTTTCTTTTTTTTTTGTCCACTCTAATAATCTCCAACTTTTAACTGGAAATGTTTAAGCCATTTATAGTTGATGTAATAATGTATACAGTTGGGTTTATCTCTACCAACTAGTTACTTGTTTTCCATTTGTCCTGTTTCATTTTCCTCTTTTCCTGGCCTCATTTTTTTCAGTATTCCACTTTATCTCCACTATTGGCTTGTAGGCTATTCTTCTCAGCTTTTCGTGGTTGCTCTGGGATTTGCAATATGTATCTTTAATCACAGTATTGTAACTTCAAATAATTATAGCACTTCATCAGTACTGTAAGAACCTTTCAACAATGCACTTCTACTTCCCACTGCTTTCCTTTGTATTATTGTTGCCATGACTTTTGCTTCTATGTTAATTTTGCTTTAGACAATCATCTTGTTTTTAACGTTTTATTGATATGTAATTTATACACCATAAAGTTCACCATTTTAAGGTGTCACCATTTTTAGTATATTTACAGACTTATGCAATCATCATCATAATCTTGTTTCAGAAGATTTTCATCATCCCAGAAAGAAACCTTATACCCATTAGCTATCACTCCCCATCCCCACCCAACACACATGCCTTTAGCCCTAGGCAAATAACAATCTACTTTCTGTCTCAATAGATTGCCCTATCTATAAGCATTTCATATAAATGAAATTTATATGCTCTTCTGAGCATATAAATGCTCTTCTGAGCATTTCATATAAATGTATCATGTAAGACGTGGTCTTTGGGACTGGCTTCTTTCATTAAAAATAATATTTAGTGTTTCATCCATGTTGTAGCATGCATTGGTGCCTCATTTATTTTTACCAAGTGACATTTCATTGCATGGATATAACACATTCTGTTTATTCATTCATCAGCTGATTGACATTTGAGTTGTTTCCACTTATTGTCTATCATGAATAATGCTGCTATGATCATTTGTATACAAGTTCTTCCATAAACCCATGTCTTCATTTCTCTGGGGTATATACCCAGGAGTGGAATTGCTGGGTCATATGGTAACTCTATGTTCAACATTTAAGGAACTGACAAGACTGTTTCCCGCAGCAGCAGCACCATTTACAGCCCCATCAGCAGTGTATGAGGGTTCTAATTCTTACACATCCTTGTCAACACTTGTTATTATCTGTCCTTTCTATTATATTTATCCTGGTAGGTGCGAATTGGTATCTCATATGGCTTTGATTTCCCTGATGATTACTGATATTGTTGAGCATCTTTTCATGGACCTATTGGACAGTCGTATATCTTTTTTGGAGGAAACGTCTATTCAAATTCTTTGCCCATTTTAACTGAGTTACTTTTCATTATTAAGTTGTAAGAATTCTTCACATATTCTAGATACAAGTTAGCTTTATAATTTGCAAAACTTTTTCTGCTAGACTGTTGGATGCCTTTTGACTTCTTAGCGGCAACTTTTGAAAGACAAAAGCTTTTAATTTCAATGAAGTCCCACCTATCAACCCTCTCTTTAATCACCTATGCTTTTGTTATTATAACTAAGAAATCATTTCCCAACCTAAAATTAATAAAATTTATTCCTATGTTTTCTTCTAAGACTTTGACATTTTTAGCTCTTATATTTAGGTCTATGCTCTACTTTGAGTTAGTTTTTGTGCGTGATATGATACAAGGAGGAAGCCTTTATTCATTCTTTTGCTGTATATCCAGTTGTCCCAGAACCATTTACTAAAAAGACTATTCTATCTTGATTAAATAGTCTTCGCCCCTTTGTTGGAAACCAATTGACCAAAACGGTTAAGGTTTATTTCTGGACTCTCAGTTTTTATAATTTCTTTGAGTGTTTATTTATTTTTGGGAGAGAGAACGGAGCATGAGTAGGAGAGGGGCAGAGAGAGGGAGACACAGAATCTGAAGCAAGTTCCAGGCTCTGAGCTGTCAGCACAGCTGAGAAGTTTGTCCTTCTCTCTCAGCATTGTTTGGACTACTCTGGGTCCCTTGCATTTCCCTTTAGATTCAGTTTATCAATTTCTGCAAAACAAAAACAACAAAACAAAACAAACAAAACCTAGCTGAGGTTTTGTTAGGGATTGCATTGATTTTATCCATCAGTTTGGGGACTTGCCATCTTAATAGTAAGTTTTCTGATGCATCAGCATGGAATGTCTTTCTACTGATTTAGGTATTCTTTAATTTCTTTTCAGATGTTTTTGTAGTATTCAGTTTACAAGTCTCTCTTCTCTTAAAACATTTATTTGTAAGAGGTATCTGGGTGGCTTAGTCGGTTAAGCGTCTGACTTCAGCTCAGGTCATGATCTTGCAGTTCGTGGATCCGAGCCCCACAACAGGCTCTGTGCTGACAGCTCAGACCCTGAAGCCCGTTTAGGATTCTGCATCTCCCTCTCTCTCTCTGCCCCTCCCCTGCTGGAACTCTGTCTTTCTCTCTCAAAAATAAACATTAAAAAATATTTTTAAAAATGCATTCCTAAGTATTTTATTCTTTTTGATGCTATTATAAGCCGGAGTTCTTTTCTTAATTTGATTTTTTCTAATTTGATTTTCAAATTATTTATTCCTAGTACATAGAGATACAATTGGTGTTTTGAAGGGTTCCCTCCTCTTCTATATTCTGGAATATCTTGTGAATGACTTGTGTTAACTATTCTTTAAATGTTTGGTAGTATTCACTAGTGACTCTATCTGACTCTTGGCTTTACTTCGTCAGAAGATTTTTTAATTTTTCTTAATGTTTATTTATTCTTGATAGAGAGGCAGATAGAGCGCAAGCTGGGGAGGGACACACAGAGAGGCAGGCACAGAATCCAAAGCAGGCTCTGGGCTCTGAGCCATTTGCACGGAGCCCGATGCAGGGCTTGAACTCACAAACCATGAGATCATGACCTGGGTCAAAGTTAGATGCTTAACCAACTGAGCCACTCAGGCAACCCTTTGTCAGAAGATTTTTAAATTAATATCTCTACTTGTTATAGGTCTATTCAGATTCTCAATTTCTTCTTGCGTCAATTTCAGTAATTATATCTTTCCAGGAACTTGCCCATTTACTTGAAATTGTCTAATTTGTTGGCATATGGGTGGTCATAGTATTCTTTTATAATAGTTTTTATTTCTACAAAGTCAAGAGTGATGTCCCCTCTTTCATTCCTGAGTTTAGTCCCTTGGATCTTCTATTAATCTGTATATCATCTACCTACCTGTCCATCTTATCTTCCTATCTATCTATCTATCTATCTATCTATCTATCTATCTATCTTTGTCAGTCTAGCTATACATACAACAATTTTGCTCATCATTTGAAAGAACCAATATTGGTATTATCAATTTTCTTCCATTAGTTTTCTATTCTGTGTTTCATTGAAGTTGATCATTTAAGTAATTTTCTTCCTTCTGCACACTCCAGGTGCCATTCGCTTTCCTTTAATTTTCTGAGTTGGAAGGTTAAGTTATTGTTTGGCATCTTCCTTCTTTTTTGTTGTGGGCATTAAGAGTTATAACTTGGGACACCTGGTGGCTCAGTCAGCTAAACGTCCAACTTCATCTCAGGCCATGATCTCATGATTCATGGGTTCAAGCCCCGCATCGGGCTCTGACAGCTCAGAGCCTGGAGACTGCTTCAGATTCTGTGTCTCCCTCTCTTGCTCTTCTGCCCCTCCCTCACTCATGCTCGCTCTCTCTCTCTCTCTCTCTCTCTCTCTTAAAAAGTAAATAAACATTTAAAAAAAGAGTTATAACTTTATATGTTTTGGTCAATTATCTTTCAAAAAACTTTAGAAACAAGAGGAGGGTATTTTATTCTTACCTACATATTTACCATTTCTGGTGCTCCTCATTCTTTTATGTAAATTTGAGACTTTGGCTGGTAACATTTTTCTTCAGCCTGAAGAACTTCGTTTATTTAATATGTCCTACAGTGGAGATCTGCCAGTAGTAAATTATCTTAGCTTACTTTTTTGCCTAACAATGTCTTTATTTCACCTTCATTTTTTGAAGAATATTTAATTTAATAAAGAATTCTAGGTTGAAGCTTTTTTTTAGTAATTCAAAGATGTTTCATTGTCTTCTAGCTTTCAGTGTTAATGATGAGAAATCAGTAGTAATTCTTATCTTTGTGATTTGTCCTTTATTTCTGTGTCTAATTAAAAGATTACCACTTTGTTGCTGGTTTTCAGTGATTTGATTATGACCATTCTTGGTGTTCTTTCCTAGGTATTTATCCTGCCCCATGTTTAGTTAGATTCACTGAGTCTCTTAGATCTATGATTTTATAGTTTATATCATATTTGGAATAATCTTGACCATTACTTGTTCAATATTTTTCTGCTGCTTGTATCCTCACCTGACCATGATCTGGGCCTCCAGTTATATGTATGTCAAATCATTTGATATTATTTTAAGTTTACTTAGCCTCTGTTATTTTTCTGTTATTTTTTTCATCCTTCCTTCTCTGGGTGTTTTATTTTGAGCTCTTTCTATTGCTATATCTTCAAGTTCATTGACCTTTTCTTCTAATGCCTAACCCATTATTATGCCCAGTGTGATAGTTAGACTCTAAGATGGCCCCAATGGTCTTGACCGCCTATTAATCATAGTCTTGTGTAATCTCCACCTCTTTTTTTCATGGGTCCATTGATGACTTGCTTCTAATCAATAGGATACATTAAAGATGATGGAATGCCACACCTATTATTAAGTTACAAGAGATTTGTGACTTCTGTTTTGCTAGCAAACTCTCTTTATTGTCTTTTTGGCTTATATACTTTGATGAATTAAGCTGCCATGTTGGAGAGGTCCACATGGTAAGAAACTGAAGGTGGCCTCTGGCTAAAAGCCAGGTAGGAACTTGAAGCCCTCAGCCCAACATCTTTCAAGGAGCTGAATTCTTACAACAACTAAAAAAGCTTAGGAGTAGATCCTCCTCAGGTGAGCTTTCAGATGAGACATCAGTCCTGGGTGACGTGTTGATTGCAGCAGCCTTGCAAGAGACCCTGAAGCAGAGCATCCAGCTAAACCACATGTGGGTTTCCAACTCTCAGAGGTCATGGGATAATAAATAAGCATTGTTTAATGCTGCTAAGGTTGTGGTGATTTTGTACATTATCAGTCGATGACTAATATACTCTTCTGGTAAAATCTTCACTTTTGATATCATATTTAGAAATGCTAAAGGTTTTATTTGGTTATTTTTTTTAATAACCCTCTCCTTGCACTGTTCATCTTTTCCCTTAAATCACTGGAGATATTTATAATAGCTGTTTTAAAGTCTTTGTCTTCAAGTTTTGTATCTACTTTATTTGGGGCTCCATTTTTACTGACTGATTTTTATCCTGGATATGGATCACATTTCCCTTTCTTTTTACATGAATCATTATTTTTGATCAAATACAGGGCACTGTGCATGATACATGGTTGGGTGTAGATTTTTGCTGTCTTACTTTAAAGAATGCTGCATTTTGTTATATCAGGCACTGGCCTTGTTTCAGATTAGCTTGGTCATTGTGAGGTTTGTTTTTGTGCGTTGCTAGGGTGACTCCGGGCGAGTCTTTACTCCAGGGAGAGTTTAGTCCTATTCTTAAGGCGTGGGCCTTCTGACATCTCTAATAAACACCCGAGGTGTCCCATAATTTCTCTTCACACAACCTAGCTTTCAAACTGGAACATCTCCAAGTTGCGTGTGAGTTCCGAGAATTTTTAGTTACCACCCTCTGTGGTTATTTTCTTTGACCAACCTCATGGAACTTCACCTTACACATACTCAGTTTCGTATTTAGCCAAAGACTCAAGGAGACCTACTATGCAGGTGTATGGATTTCTTCCTCTGTTTATGCCCCATGCTTTCCAGTATTCTTCCCTATAAATTCCAGTTGCCCTGGCCACCCCCAACTCTGATCTAGACCTCCTCAGCTCAGCTAGACCGCCATGTTCTGTTTGGTTACCCATCGCCGTGCTGCTGCAAAGAAGTCTCCAGCCTGAGAGCCAGAACTCACCTTGTTGTGTGCGCTTCTCAGATACCAGATTCCTGGACTGCCTGTTGTCCAACAATGAACAACAGTCATTTCACATACTTCTCTCCCAGAGTTCTAGTTGGTTTCGGTGGGATGCTAAGTTTGCTACCACTTACTTTGTCATTGCTATGAGAGGTCTCTGGGTATTTTTAGAGATGTACAAGAGGGAGTAGGATGAGCACTTAGCTCTGTCCTTGGGTTGTTCAGCTTTTTACAGATACTCAACTGGCTTACTCACGGAGTGGAGGGCGGCTGGCGGACGGTAGGACGGTGCATCAGAAATGCTCCCCGCCGGCTGTGCCATAACCCCCAAATCCCAGGATCATTAGCAGCACTCATGACAACTAATCCCTTTGCCTCCTCAGCAAATAACTTGTCAGTATAACAAAAACCTACCAGAAAGCCCCCTGGTCTACCACGGGTTTATTCTGTGGGTCGTACCAGATTCCCTTTGCGCAAAGTGAGGTAATCATAATTTCCAAACTAAGACCCTTGGTCTAATGGGAGGCCTACATATTTAGACATGGAGGGGCCCCAGGGGACCCTGTGTGTCTCAGGCTTCTGACATACTATTACACAGACAGCCTCTGGCTGCAGGGGCCATCTTTGTCCCTTCATAGAGGCACAACCTCTCCAACCTAGCCAATACACAGAATTAACCATCTGCGAAGCTCTTTAAAAATTACAAATGCCCACGTCCTACCCCAGAACACACATGAGAACCCCAGCAGCCCCCAGTGATTCTGATGCACTCCCAAAGATCACTCTGTCTTCTCGTATTTTATGAGGCCAAAGAACTCACAAACATCAAGGTTGAAGACTTCAAGTGCCAGTGCCTTGTAAGCCACCAGAGGACATGAAAGTTACCCGATCCAAAAAGAAAAGACACTGAGCTCTCTCTGAATCATAGGAAAAAAACCCTGAAGAACATTCTGGCTAGCTTCTCTCCCCCTCCCCCAGCCATTCCACTTCACAGACAGGAAGCTAACACCCTGAGGGAATACATGACATGCCCAGTATCGATCGGTCCAAGGCCAAGTTACCCATCCAGAACTTTCCCCACCATCCCCAAGACCCCTCCTGAAATCCCTCGGAACAGAATCCAAACTCCTTACCTGCTCTGACCCCCAGCCGACCTGGCTCCAGGCCCGACCATCCACACCTCACACAAGCCTTCCTTGCATCTGCTTTCCGGGCACACTGGTCCCCTCTCATCAGCACAAAACCAAGATCCTTCCTGCCTGAAAGACTCACGCTGTCCCATTGCTGAGGACGCCCCGTCCCGGGTCCTCGTCCTTGGAGTCTCAGGTAGAACGTTCCTGCCTCCTTCCGGCTCTCCCAGAGCACCACAGCCCCACGCCTAGCTGCTGCTCTCGGTCTGGGGACGTGCCTTGCTCGTCACCCTCCGCACTTCTCTCAGGCATCCTGAGGTCCTGCTGCTCACCTCTGCCCTGTCTGTCTGCATTTCACCCAGTGGAGAGTTTCAAGAGAGCAGACAATGGATCCACTTTGGGCATTGCGGGATCTGTAATGCCTAGCAAAGTGCCTGGCACACAGTGGGATCATCATAATGTTTCTTAAATGGATGGATGGGAGAAGTAAAGAAAGAGCTAATCAACTAAAGAGTGACCGAAATCACTGTCTCTAAAGCCCCAGGTGCCATGAGGGCAAAGAGCTCCACCAGCAGAACCAATGAGTAAAGGCCCTGTTCCCTTCAGCGGTGCACCCTGGGGGTCTTGGGGTCTCAGGCTCTGCCTTCCCAGCCAGAAGACCTACAGCATTTAGCTTCCATTTTGAACACACTGATATCAAAAGCCCAGACAGCCTGGCACGTGGCCGAGCGCAGGTTTCCCCACAAGCGGAATCGTGTCCGCCCCTCCCGGCTCTGAGGAGCACGCCCAGCTCTGCAGACCTGCTGTGGGCAGCGCTTTTCTCTTGCCATTCAAATGGGTACGTGATGACGCATATGTGATGAAGGGGAGTTGAGGACTCATGAGTTTCCGCTGTGAAATAACCCGGGAGCTGGGCTCTGCCATCCACAGCCACAGACTTCAACGGTCAAGCCAGACGCACCGGAAGCGCTATCGAAGGATAAGACCTCAATCTTTCCGTTCCATGTTGCTCTCCTACGGACTCTTCAAATCTCCAAACACATCATCAGACAGGACCTGCCCTTCCCAAGGCCTCGCATCCTAAGTTTCCAATTATGAGTCAGATCCTGATGCCAGGCCAGTGGAGGAATTAGAGTCAGAGTCTAAGTTATGGGCATGCTTAAAAGTAATCCAGGGGGCGCCCGGGTGGCTCAGTCGGTTAAGCCTCCGACTTCGGCTCAGGTCAGATCTCACGTTCGTGGGTTCGAGCCCCGCATCAGGCTCTGTGCTGACAGCTGGCTCAGAGCCTGGAGACTGCTTCCAGTTCTGTGACTCCTTCTCTCTCTGCCCCTCCCCCTCTCATGCTCTGTCTCTCTCTGTACCAAAAATAAATAAAACATTAAAAAGAAAGTTTAAAAAAAAAGTAATCCAGGTCTTCAGCCTCCTGGTTAGCATTACAGTCCCAGGGCTGTTTAGGGTAAGTATAACAAAGCGACATTTAAAAATTCCTAGCAGTGACAGTAAAGGTGGAAAAAGAAACAGTGAGACCAATTTTATTTAGCCAAGATATTTAAAAACATCTTAACGTGTAATCTATACAAATATTAGCGGGTTATTGACAGGCTGCTTCTTCCTAGTAAATCTCTGAGACGCGGTGTGTATTTCGCACCTACAGCACCTCGCGGTTCAGAGTGAGCACAATTCGGGTGCTCCCTAATGACCCGTGGCTGGTGGCCGCCGTCTGGGCCAGCACGGGAAGAGTCGGTCTGCTTACAGGTGGGGCGTCAGGCCGAGGCACCAGAGCTGCCTGTGAACTTGCATGAAGACGAAAGGGGCCTGTGAACTTGCATGAAGACGAAAGGGAGGAAACCCTGCTTCCTGGTCCCCGTGGCCTCCTCCCCACCCTGCGCATGCTGGCGCCATGTCAGGCAGCAGGGAAAGCTGCCGCGGCCGCTCGGAGCTCCGGGTACTTGGATGCCTTCACTTGTATTTATTTGGCTTTTTATAAACAAAAGTCAGACTTAATGCATTCCATTCATCACGAGGAAAGGGCAGTAATCCTAAGGGGATCTGTCAAACAGACGCGCTTTCTGTAAATAAGTAAAAAGGTGACTGCAGGAAAGGAAAATTACACTGAGGTGAAATCTGGGTGGGTTTTTTTTTTTCTTCCGTTTTACGAACATAAGCCAAAATATTGCTAAGGCTTTTTATAAACAAAGATAATGAGTTGTATAATTTATGTAAATTAACTAATGCTGCTGCATTCTCTAGAAGTAACATAAACTGCATTATTTATTTGACGTGCCTTTTGGAGTAAAAAATAATTGTAATTGGGTATTACACCTAACAGTTTTCTCCCATTGTTTTCTTATTAGTATTTGTGGTTTTGAGCAGAAAACACGGAGCGTCGGAGAGCACTGCAGGTGTGGCCTGCCTTCTGCATGTAGGAGGAAGGGATGATCTTTTTAAGGAGACCAGATTCAGACCCCTGACCACATCCTTGGCTCCCGAAGGAGAGGGGGCCGGGTACCACGGGCGTGGCTTGGTCAGCAGGTGTCAGTCCTTTTCAGCTAGCAAGGGGCACCAGTTAGTTGACCAGCATCCCTGGGGGAAACGGCGGATGTCACTGTCACTCTCTAGTGGTTTCCAGCGTTCACTATTTACGGTGTGCATCCAAGCAGCGTCGGCGGCTCCCGGGAACTTGGTCTGAATGCAGCAGCTCAGGCTCCACTCAGACCCCCTGAATCGGAACCCCCTGGGGGCTTTACGCGCACAGTAAAGTTTGAGAAACACTCCATCCTCTGTGGTGAAGACCGGGTCCCTTCCCGGGACCCTCCTGCGGGAGACACAGCCACACGTGAGAGGACACGGGGCCGGGTCCCGGCTCCCAGGGCCAACCCACGCTTCCCCCCACGTCCAGCACGTGTTCAGATGAGCTCGATGCAATCACACGCTGCAATTCTTAATATTATCATATCAGGGGCATTAAAAATGCAAGAAAGGATAATTAAGCAAAATAAATTAAATAAGGATCTTGGAAACACACAGCCTAGGAAATAGTGTTGCTGCCTAAATGCTTGCAAACATCTGTTAGCCGTGATCACACTTGCCATCCTTTTCTGATATTCAAAGCACAAAATATGGTCAAATACCAAATGTAAATAGCCCCGATCCGTAAACTTGTTTGCGCAGCAAAAGATGGCCCTGAGGCAGAGAAAAAACTCTCCTCGAAGTCCACTGATCTCTGGGAGGAGGACCTTGTCTGGGGATAGAGGTCGGCCCCTGGAGAGACCTGCCCGCCCCTTCCATACCATGACAAGAGTTATCTCCCACCGAAAAGGAACGCAGGGTAATTTACTGAATTTATTTCATCTCATCTCCCTTAATCATGTAAAAACAAAACCCAAAAATGTTCTACATTCTGGTTTGTGTCCAACACAATGTACAAACTAATTGAGTGTAAAAAGCGTTGCTCTGCGTTATATCAGTTAAAGTGAGTGTAACAATCGCTCTCCCTACCCCCGAGCTGTGTTTCATTTCCGTTTTTGTTATAATTCAGTCCATTCACAATATGTCATTGCAAACGCTATTTGCAAAAGAAAGTATAAAAAACAGATTCTTTATTTCTTAGTGCATTTATTTTCATTTCCCCTCTCTAGCTCTCCACATTTATATACGGTGCTTCCATCTGGAGGGCTTAAAAAAGTTATAGACGAAGTTACTATACATAATGAGGCGCACGCTCATCTGGTATTTAGCCCGAGAATTTTATTGCCAGGTGTTGTGAAAGGGGAAAAAAAAGTACGGGCAAAATCCTGTGCCGCATCTCGTTTCCAAACATTCCGTATCGTGTCTGAGAGCGCGCGTTAATTTGGGAGGGAAGCTGCTTCCGTGAGGCCTCCTTAACCGCCGCCCAGGAAAAGGCAAGCGAGGGGGCTCTGCACGCGGGAGGGGCTGGGTCACGGCCACGGCAGGTGTCGGAGCGCACCCACCATGCACGGCTCCACTCCGCGGTCCCGGGACCCGGCCCGCCATCGGGCACCCAGAACTCTGATGGGCCAGCTCTCCGCATGCTCATTCGGGCGTCCCGCAAACAGAAACGGAGTCCGGCCCGGCTCAGTGCTGGTGAGACAGAAGCTGAGCAAGCAAACAAGAAAACAGGAGGGTGTCCAAACCCATCGCCTGTGTTGGGGGCTCTGAGAGCTGGGCGTCAAGGGAAACTGAATTCCATGAGAGCAGGGCGCCCAAACACGACCCCGCTGTGCCCGGCGAGCGAGCCGCTCTCTGCCCACCTGGAGGCGGGGTCTGCAGCGCGGACTCTAACGACTGTCTCGGAACCACGGAAGAACGAGAGCTCAGGAGCGAGCTCGCTTCCTCCTGGACTTCCCTGTCCTGCCAGGACCAAGCAGATTCCACGCGGGAGGAACGACTGTGAACAGTTCAGTGGGCGTTCTTCAGGGGAACGGAGCACAAAATGGCACGGTGCCGACCGTTAGGTCTAAGTCCATGTACGCGACGAAATGAGGGGTTCGGGTACAACATCACTGTCGGGGCGCCACACCCCGGCAGGACTGAGCGCGGGACTGGGCTGTTCCACGCATGGAGGAGTAGGGACCTGGGGAGAAACGGGGAGTCTGGGGGTTCCCCAAGCGAGTCTCCCACAGTCCCCTACGGCAAAGACTCCAGCATTTAGCCACCTGCCCCATGTTTCGGAAAGAGAAAGAAGTCAGGGAGGATTTGAAAACTCAAGACATCCCTGTCTTGACATCCCTATCAGACAACCCTGATCCCTTCAAAATGTCACCATGAGGCACACGGATTTGTCATTCTCACTAGACGTCCCCCAGGAGCTCTGCCTGCCCTCTGCCCCGAGGTGACAGGACAGCCACACCTGCTCGGTCACCTGAGAGTGGGCGCACCTCCAGGCCGTTCCCACCCACTGTCCTCGGTACAGATGCAAGTCCCCAGGTGGGCGGCAAGAATGGGTTCGGGGCAGCAGCCTTGATCCTGTGCAGGCCGAGCCCCCTTCCGTCAGACTTTCGAGTCGTCCCAGTTACCCATCGCCTCCTCCAAGACTTCGACAAATCTTTCAGGACATTTCAACCTAAAGGGACGCTCTCCTGGTCTCCGCCAGCATCTCAGCTGCTGAAATGTACCGACCTCGGCGGCGCTTTGTAAGCGCATGAAAAATTAGCAACAGGAGGAGGAAGACATGGAGATTAGAGGGACACTCAACAGGAACCGGCCGGCCACGACACACGACGTTAGGAGCCAAAGGGAGGGAAAAACCACAGCCACTTGCTCAGAATTTATGTTACCGTAAGCGAAACACTAGGATTCTCGTATGGAGAAGAAATTATTGATACGTGTGTTCCCTTAAGGAAGGCGTCTCCGGAGGCCCATTCCAGATTTAATAATAATCCATATTCTTCCCCCGAAATGGCAAGCGGAGTCCTTGGTCTCCTTATCTCCGCCGCAGACGCATGAATCATTAAGCTGCAAACTAGCAGAGGTTCAGTTTATCACACGCCACCTAGAATATTTAATAAAATAAATTCTAAATAATCAATTCGTGAAGAGTCAACATCTCTTACACTTTTGTAATAAATGTCTCCCTCTCGCATCCATCATAAAACTGTACATAAATTGTGGCAGCAAAGATGAAAGAGAAAGTGCCCAGTTTTCTCGTGCTGTCATGTAAATACACACGGACAAATAACATCTGTCCCCCCCACGGTCTCTATTCCAGGGGGACGCTGTCACCTCAGACACGGCCAGGCTACTTTCGGAGCACTTCAGGCCCAAAGATGCATGTGGGTCAGCCTCTCCCTCCTGCCGTGAGAGTCTGATCCTTTGACCCACCTGGTCACACCAAGGTCACATGCCTTTGGCTGTGCTGTCCCTGAGCAGATCCCTGGAGCGCACAGTGCATCGTGGGGACCTGCCGTGCCATCTCCACAGCGCAGAGCAATGCCTTAGGCTTGTGGGAGAAATGGGACCCAGCTGCCCCGGCAAGGGACGTCACCTCGCTTCTTCAGACCAAGAACAAACAAGCCTATGACACGTGGGCGTATTACCACTATGAAGAAAGAGAAAGAAGACACCCTAACTCCACCAGAGCAGTGCTTCGACGAACACCACTGTCTGATGTGACAGTGTGTCATGAACAAAAGTGTTCATTCCTGGGGCACCTGGGGGGCTCAGTCAGTTGAGCGTCCAACTCTTGATTTCGGCTCAGGTCATGACCCTGAGGATCCGGGGATCAAGTCCCACGTAGAGCTCAGTGCTGAGCATGGAGCCTGCTTAGGAATCTCTCTCTCCCTCTGCCCTTCTCCCCTGCTCACACCACCTTTCTCTCTCTCTAAAATAAAAAAAAAAATTAAGTATTAATTCCTTACAGACGTATAAGCCGAGCCTGAACACGGTCAGGCTGCAAACCTAAGTCTAAAAACACGGCAGTGCTCACATATAAGAGGCAAGCCCCTAATAAACCCCCATCAATCTCTCACTGGCTCCCATTACACCCTAATCCTTCTGGAACCTGCTGCCATAATCTAGAACAGGAGTCAACAAGTCCAAATCCCGCCCTCAGCCTATTTTTGTAAATAAAGTTTTATTGGAACACCGTCACATCCATTCCTTAACTATTATCTACGGTTGCTTTTATACTGCACCAGTGTGACAAGCCATCTGGCCTGCGAAACGGATACTATTTACTGTCTGACTCATATGAAGTCCATCGTTTTATCCGTTCACTCAGAAAATGTTTATTGGGCACCAAATATGTACCAGATACCAAGCGCTGGGCTCAGCAGGGGACAGAAAGTGCCATGTCAGGTGGAGATAAACAACGAAGAAACAGGGCTAGTTCCCCTGGGGAAGGGGGCCCAGGGAGCCACTCAGTCAGCGCTAGCTGGCGTCCTCCGCTGTTGGAAACCCGCTCTTCCCTCTCCTTCATGGCCAAGGGCAGAATAAGGAATGGTAGGCTCAAACCGTATGATCAGAGATTTCAGCTACAAGTTTCCAAACAGTGCTGGGAGTCAAGTAATAAATTACCAGACCCACTAGCGAAATTTTCCTTTGGATGTTTTTCTTAACATAAGATTAAAAACCACAAAACCCACATGCCTACAGCTGAGTGACCAAGGGAAGACCTCACTGGCAGCAAGAGAATGGTGAGGGTCAATCCCTTCTGAATAGACGTGCCTCCGAACCACGGCGGGGAAGATACGAAAAGGCAGGTCTTGATTCCGTAGATCCAGGTTGGGTTCCGAGAGCCTGCCGTTCTGGTGAGCCCCCAGGGGAGGCTGACCGGCTGACCGGTGGGCCACACTGCAGGCAGCATGTGGCAACAGGACAGCGTGGCCCTCAGTTTTGCATGAGTGAGATACAAGCGCTTTGCCCAAGAACTAGAGGCACATCCTGAAGAGGAGAAAGCGTTACAAGGGGTTGGAATTCAGATGTGCAAAGAGGAAATGAAAGGTCACTTCATCTGTCCTGGAGGAAACCAAGAACCAGAAAGGGGCTCTTTCGGGAAATCACCAGCTTTCCATCTGCCCTGTGGGTTTGCATCCAGGAAGGCTAGCAGAGGGCGCTGTAGGGAGAGCTGTTCCCTTCTCTGCTTTACGCACCAGCGCCTTCCTCTGCCTTTCCTCCTGGGTGCGCAGAAGCCCTACGCCGCGCCTCTTCCCCACGATTTCCGCTGGCTGTGGGAAACACACAGACACTGAAACTTGGGCCTCATTAGTTTGCAGACAGTGTGCCTTCCCTGTGTCAGTGACTAACCCATGCTGGCTACAGGGTCAGGCGTGACCGTCCTGGGGGGCTGGCGATCCGTGCCTTCTGAGCACAGAGAGCACCTCCGCAGCGGATGGCAGGAGTGAATCTCCCCAGCGATGTCAGGGCATTGAGAGATGTGGAGAAGATCAATAATTTACTATTCGGTCAAGTGAAGGCCAAAGATATTCTTCACCCAACCCAAGCGGCTGCACCTGGTTGTTCACCGAGGTGGGTGGGACAGATACCCCGTTCCTAAAAGGCAGCCCCAGGTTCTGGATGAGGCCGTACATTATGCTTACAAAAATCAAGGTTATGTGTCCTGAGTAACATCCAACTTGATGCCTGCTGTATGTTTCGGCCCAAATAGAAAGGCCCTGGGGTGAATTTTGACAGTGCTGTTCAAGAGTTTCCATTGTAATTGAATATGCTAAAACCTCCATTCGTGTCCTTGTGGGCTAATCTGCAATCATGTTAAGGGACTGTTATGATAATAATTAAATACAAGTTCAGCATACCAAGTTGATATCTTGCTGCTCTACCTTCGACGGGGAGTTTCTGGCTCAATAAGGCTCAAATCAAGTTTAAAAAAGGGAATTGCAAAATATTTTACAGACTCTAATCTACCAGAGATCTGAGGAAGGCAGAAACTACAAACCCGTTCCTTCGACGTCCTCCTGGCACCCCTTCACCACGGGCAGGGCCCTGCTTCCCTGGGGGGGGCAGCCTCGAAGGGCAAGGCCGGAGGCACCAGCATTCTAAGTGGCCCCCAGACCCTCTTTTCAGAGAGAATAAGAGTGTCCCCAGGCCCGGCAGCCATCGGGCTTGCTGGCAAGCTGCCGGACTGCTGTCTCTTCTTAGCGGTGGCCAGTGTGCTTCCTGGTTTTTATGGTTCCTGCATCGATTACGTGTCTGGAGATAAACCAACTCACTTCCTCAAGACTTCAACGAGACCAGTACCCAAGCAGCCAAATCTCTGTCTGCAAAGACTCCAAGGAAGCTGCTCCGATGGTCAGAAGGTAGCCAGATAAAACACAAGCTGCCCGGCCCCGGTGCGGTTCAGACAAGCACAGATAAGATCTCAGTGTAAGTAGATCCCAGATAATCACAAGGGACACACTTGACTGCAAACTCATGTATTGCTTACCTGACATTCAAATTTCACAGGGCATTATGTGCACGTGTGTGTGTGTGTGTACATACATGTGTGTGCACTAAATCTGGCAACCCTGTATAGGGAGAGTGCACACATAGACCCTCATGCCAAAGGCAATGTGTCCCAGAAGCTTGAGAGCTAGAGCTTCAGGACGGATAGAAACTGGCAATTCATAGTGGGAGAGACAAACACAAGTGCTATCCCTCAGTGAAAGCTGACACAGGGACAGGAGAAGCTCCTCTGGGACCCGGTGAAAGGAGAGCTAAGGAGTGACAGCAGGCCTGCAGGTGTTTGGGGTGCTAGAGGACGAACTAGCACCCACTAAAGCAGACGGGGAGAGGCCCCCACGTCTTCTTCTTGCAGGTCCCAGGGGCCCGAGGGCGCCAGGTTCCCGGGCTTGGGAAACAGTCAGGGAGGGCTCTTGCTCTTTTGACTGGTTGTGGTTGGAAAGAAGGGAGGCCGGTGAGCGGAGGGGACCATCGCTTGTACTGAAAGACCTTCCTCATCTCCCATCTCACTTGAGACCTGAGCGTGGGTGCACGGTGCCGCCTCTTGAAGCCCGTGCTCCCAGACCTCGCTTGTGCTCTAAGCACCAGTCTTCTGAGCACCAGGTCATCTGAAAGCCGGCGTGGGATGGCGATGAAACGGGATTTGCAATCAGACAGACCCAGGGTAGTATCTTGACTCCATTACTGACCTGCTGGGTATCCGATACATCCCTTCATCTCCTACAATTAAGTACATCTTCTGCAAGAATGAGGAAAAACGGCATTGCCTGCTTACTAGGAACGTTGCCAAGTCATGGGACAAGACGACGCGCATAGAGCGATGGGGACAGGAACAGGCACGCAGTAGGCGCTCAATACATGACGCCGTAATTGTCACCGCAGTTGTTAACTGCCTTTGGTCGGGGAAGGCAGAGCCTTAAGAAAAAGGCGCAAAAGCTCCACCGTGGCCAGGCCTCCGTGAGCTCAGCAGAAGGTGAACAGAGGCCACTGCCATTTCAAAGCATAGCTAGTTTAATGTTATTTATCAGTTAAAATTTAATTATACGAATTGGGTAGAGACATGTCACCAGGGATACTAAGTAATTAGAAATTAAAGAAAGACTATGGATTTGAGTTCCTGCATTGATTCTACCAAAACACATCCAGGTAACAGGAAATTGAGTCTTAACGTGCACGCGCGCCAGCAGAACGCCGCACAAAAACTCGGACGATTACAAGTCAGAAGAGAGCTCTGGCTCGCTCCAGTGGAGGCGTCAGGAGGCCAGGACACCTCGACCACCAGCGCCGGACACCAGAGAGGGGACAGCAGGACCGGGAATCGAAGACCTGAGGGCGAGTCCCCGTGGGGTACACATACCTGACTCCCACGACTGAGCCCCAGGGTTGGGTGGGGCTCAGATGAGAGAACACCAATGACAGGAGCTGCGCATCCAGCCTGGGCCACTGCCCCCAGCAAGGGCCTGTGGGCGGCCGGGGCAGACGCTGTCCTCAGAGGGGTCGCCAGCCTATTGTGGTAACCCTCCAAAACCTCTGTGGTTACCACACCTCACTGAAATGACCTGTTACGAGTTCCTGTGAGTTTTTCAAGGATGATGCTGTGTCCTCCATGCCTCTCTCTATTCTGCCCTTAATAGGCCACGAAGTGCCTGGATACCAGATATAGACTTTCTCGTACCTCGAAAATAGTGGATACTTACTACATGTTTATTGAACTGGACAGGCCTAGCGGAAAGTCAGAGAGAACGCTTCCTGAAGGAAGGTATGGAAATTCAGGGGAGGGAGCTGCTGCTGCCAGCTGGAGGAAGAGGCCCCTGGAAGTTTCCGAAGTCACAAGCCTACCACAGCCTCTATGGGGACGTGGGAGAACGTGGGTTCTGAGCCAGGAATGCCGCACCGTAGAGACCGGTGGGCGCGTGGCACGTCTGCAGGGGGGCCGAGCGAGATAACACATCCACAGACCAGAGGCACACGAGCATCTACGGAAAGCAAGGAGCATTGATTCTCCTCGAAGACACACGGCGGCAACAACCACACCCGCCTGCCCCTCCGTGAGCCTCAGCCGCTCGGCCATGGCATGAGCCAGCTGATCTCCCCCTTATCTCTTCCCCCCTGCTTTCCGAACTTGATCTGGGCACCACACATGTTTGTGGCTGGCTAGTTTAAATAGACTCCATCAGCTGCACGCGAGATACCTATTTATCTTAGGGCTGCAAGCGGGGCTGGAATGATCTGGCCTCGCCACGAGGCAGCCGTTATTTCATGCCCTGTTAATTCCTAATGCGGTAACTACAATATCATTCCTACTTTTGAAAGAGGTGCTTTTTTTTTTCCTTTTTAATATGTGGCCTAAGTGTCCAAACAAAGAACATCACTTCTAATGAGGCCGAGTCCAAAAACATAACCTTGTCACCGCCGTCGCTGTGCTCACAACAGGCTTCGGGCTCCCGGGCTGTTCATCAGGAAGTCAAAGCAACTCTTCATTCTTTGACGCAGTACAAACAGGTCAGCAAAACTAAACTTTCTGCTCGCTGCTGAAAATTCCAATCAGAGGGGATGACTGGCATTTCTGCCAGCCAGATGGTCCAGGGCCCCGTCCGCCACAGCACGGGCTCAGTGGGGAAGGATGTCCAGGCTGCCCACAGTTGGGCCAATGGCCTCCGTGCACTGCCACCCACTGGGTCCAAAGGCAGGATGTCTGTGGCAAGGCAGGCCTCATGATCAGAGCGGAGGAGACCTGGTCCCCGGGAGGCGGACATCTGGTCTGCACTGGGCTGGGAGAGATTCGGACACGTTGTAATTCTGGCCACCTGTTGCTTTAAATCATATTAGCTATTTTTCAACAGACTCTGTCACTGCCCTTCGCTATGTCCCACCCCTACCTGTTACTATCGAGCTCCCACCAGCACCTGTGGCCAATGTTTATGTCTCTTCTTTACGACCAAGTCTGCCTCAGGTGCCCCTCCTACGGGTTCTGCGCAAGGGCTCCCACCACGCTCCTCGTGGCCTGGCGTAAGGGTTGCACACTTGATTTTTTTGTCCCACCATGAGATCGGGAACGTTCGTGTTTACGTCACTGAATCTTCAGTACCTGTCACGATGGGGGAGGGGGGGATAGAAAGCATCTGACAGCTGCCTGACGGATGGACAGCTGTGCTGACTTGATCCTTAAAAGCCACAGATCCCCCCAGGAGGCCAGGGTAAACTGGTGTCTCGGCAGGCACTTTGGCCACAGAACCAGCGGAACCTTGGCTCAAGTGCCGCCTCCACTCTGATTTGTGGCTGGACATGGGGAGGGAGCCACTCTGTCTGAGGCTCAGTCTTCTGCTATGAGATGGGGATGATAACAGGTACTTTAGACGGATGTTTCAATGAGGGTTGAATGAGGTAGGGCAGCTGGTGCGTACGTAGGAGATTCATAAGCCGGCGGCCATTGCCAGACTGAGTGTGTGGCTCCTGTGTGTCGTGGGAACCTGGCACCTAGGGAGTCAGGATGTAGGCAGCCACGCACTGGCCTGGGTTCCCAGGTCCCCAGCACTCTCGGGAGAGAGGTGTGAACACCAGGCAGAAGACAGCACCATATAAGCTCCTGGGACCAGAGACCGGCTTGTGAACTTGAAAAGTATGTTCACTCTTCCAGCTTGGCCCAAAGACTCCACCCACCTCGTCTCACCCAGGGTGTGCAATCCTGGTGGCACAGGACGCGGCCGAGCTGCCCCGCTGCTCTCAGGGCACCTCCTGCCCCAGCAGCCCCCACCCCCATCAAGGCTGCAGAGAAGCAGGCTCGAATCTCCCAGGGGAGCAGACCCACCTCGGGCCTGCTGAGATTTCATCTCCTGAAATGTTGACATCACAACCACCTGCTTTTTCCTCCCTGCCGACCTCTGTCGTCCCTGGAAACCTCATCGAGCCGGCTTCTCCGTGGCTTACAGACAGGACAGCTAATCGGGGACTTAACAGCTCGTCAGCTTCAAAAGCGGCTGCCCCCGTCCTGTGCCTGGCTGAGAAAAATCAATGTGCTTTTGAGTTGCCTTGTGTTCCTAGGGCCCCGGCTTCAGAGAACAAAAGAAGCCGGACTGCTGAGCGGTTCCATGGACAGGCCTGGAAGCTTTCCTGGCCTGAGGGAAGGCTTATAGCAAGTGATATGTTAAATGGTAGATCCAAATATCTTTATCATGCCCTTGAACTGAGGAAACCAGCTGAGGTGGTAGAAAATCATAGCTCCGAGACCCGTGAGATGCAAAACCTCCATGTGTGTCCGCACGGCAATTCCCCGGCTGGAAAGGACCACCTGCCCACGGTCCCCGCGTGACCTCCGGGCTTCCTGGCCCCTGGTCCACAACCAGCGCAAATGCAGGAAATGCACAGCGAGGTGAGGGCCGCCCCTGCCAAGGACGTCTTTCTCTGGGGCTGTTTAAAAACTGCGTCCCGTGTAGATAATCCATCGCCAAGGACATCCGCCCACACGAGAATGCGCTCATCCCCACGAACAACTAGGACAGACCCAGTGCAGAGTGAACAGGGCACCGTCCTCCACCCGTCCGTGTGTGGGAGGGTACAGAAGAGATGGTGACTCTCAGTGCTGCGGGCATGTAATTCTTGGGAGCCATTTCGCAGTGTCCAGAAAGTAGAAGACACTAAGGCCTCACGCCCACCCACCCTGGCAGGCCCGGCTGCACACGTACAAGCAGACCCGGATAAGCAAGACCCCGGAAGCCCTGTGATGCTGAAAAACTGGACAGAGTCTCAAAATGCGCTGACTAGGGAGCTGCTCAAACCTGTCTGCGGCGGAACACCGTACGAGGGGATAAGTATGAACAGAGACCGAGCTCAGACCGCTTGGCTACGCCCAAAGGGGGAGCCTGGAAACACTGTTCAGTCACGCACACGGTCCGACGCAGCTCCGAGAACTTCGCCTCTAGCCCAGCTCACTAGGAAGCTTCTCAGGTCGTCCCGGCCCACTTGGGATCCTCCCGACACTTGTCCTAAAAGCTCAGGCTTCCGTTCTTCTCAGCGTCACCAGTGACTTTCAGGCATGGATGTGCCCATCTCTTCAAGGTGACCATGAGTCTCTGAGGCAGAAAACATGGCTTTTTTTTTCCCCTGGGGACACCACAGGCCCTGCGCAGAGTCGGGCTCCGCAGGCAGGGCTCAGGCACTGACTCAACGGGACAACTCCGCGAGCTGAGTGGAAGAGGCCACCACACCACGCACCTGCCTGAGGAGGCCTCGCTCTCCCATCCCCACCCCCACCACCACTGACGGTCAGCGAGGCTCAGAGACCCCTGCGCTCCAAGGGCCCCACCTTCCCCCACACAGGTGTCTGCACCCGAGACTCAGCCTGAGCCACAAAGACCTCCAAACACAGCTATGGCCTACGAACGCCCACCGAGCATTCTGATTCCACCCAGCGACAGTTCTAATTTATAACACGAGGGGAGAAAATGAACACCGTGGATGTTTGTTTTGTTTTGCTTTGTTTTGCTTTGTTTTGCCCCGGGCTTCTGAGCTGCTGCTGAAGAATTCCACCCACTGCTACTTACAACCCAAAGTTCCTGATTTACGTGTTTCTGAAGACAAACTACGCTGTGGGCCCGGGGGCCTTCCGCTGCAGCGCTGGGGTGAGTTCCCGAAAAACCCGGGTGGTCCCTGTGTGGCTGTGCCCATCCTTCCCGCTTCTGCCCAGCCTTCGGGCCCCTCGAGGGCAGATCTGCTGGCACTGTCGCCAGTCGGTCCTAGACTGGGGTCTGCAGGAGCACGTTTGGGGCGACCTGCATTTTAATGTCTCACGAGTTGATTAAACCACGCTGTGCAAACACCGAACACAGGAGAACGTGCGAAAGTGGGCGTCCTCATCTTGGGCTTTTCTTTGTTCGTCATCATAAAGCACTGCTATTGGGTGTTTAAAAAAGCCCCACAAAAACGTAACACATAAGTTATCTCTCTCTGTGGGGTAATACAATAAAAGCCACTGGATGCTATTTTTAACAGCCATAAAAGCACATGATTAATACAGAAAAAGTCATCAGGATAAAGTGTCACAAAGAATGTCAGCCTGGAGTGTGAGCTGTTGAACTCAAGAGGGCCCACGGTCCAGGGGATCAGTCCTGGCAGCCGGAGGACCCAGCACACCAGCGGACTCCAGGATCCCGCCCTCCGACCAGCACGAAATGTCAGGAGGATCACAAGCCACCTTCTCAGCTCCTGGCAAGACAGCACCGTCCTCACGGGGAAGATCTTCTACAAAGATCAGCAAGCAACACAGGCAAGTGGGTGCTCGCTGACTAGCAGACCACAAATGTACCATGAAACACACCCTCTCCCTCTGCCGCTGTGAACCCATGGCCTGGGCCCTCAAACAATGAAAGGACCCCATGGTCGCCCAAAAGTGAGAGCCCGCGGTCTCCAACAATAGCAAAGAGACCAGACCCCACCTTGCCTTCCCCCAGGACCCAAACCCAAGTGTGCACAGATCCCAAGAGGCGTCCTGCAGCGCCACCTCCATCCCAGCTACAAGAACCCCGTCTATTTATCTTTAACGCCTTTAGAGCGCCCTGAGGTTGAAACGCCCAGAGGGAAACAGAAGACGCTGTCAGCAGAGGGAGTAAAGCCAGGCTCTTGTTGGAGATCACCAGCTCCCAAGGGACTCACTCGGCAAAGGCAGGTCCAGGCCACCTGGAGACGCTGTAGGGTCCCCCCCTTCCCTCAATGCACCTGCAGGCATCTCCATGACAGACACAACACAGGGTTCTGCAGGAACCTTGCAAATCCCAGTCTACACACCAAGGACTCCTAAGAAACAGGAGTGCTTTAGTTAAATCCGGTTTCACGGAAACTTGAATGGAGACTGCTGGGTAAGGAGGCAGAAAAGAAAAAAACAACACAGCAAACGGAGGCTTGGCAAACAAAAACGCTTTTGACAGAGGTGACTCGCAGCAAATGACTCCAAAGCGATTGCATGTCATCGCAAGCCCGGAAACGACATTCGTGGAACAAGAGAGACTTTCTGCCCTTTACCTCCACTCCCTGGACCTTGAGCTTCATGTGGTCCTCTCTCGTCGTTTTCCCGTCTTTCCTCTTTTTCCAGCAATACCCATCCTTCCTGTATTTCACTTTCTTCCTGTTGTAGAGGATCATTGAGCCATTCTGTGGTCTGGAAACAACAAACGGTTAAGTTACCAAGAGAACCAAGCAGGAGAAAAAAATTTATGAAGAAAGATACCGCAGACCAGGAACAGTCTCTACAGAAAAGCAATATTCCACATTTGCCGGAACATAATTTTTCACCTTTTATTGCAGCTCCCTGGATTAACCATGTTTTATGGCCAGCCAAAATTTGCTTGTAGATTTGGTACCTAATGAATTAAATGTGTCAATGATAGGCTTAAAAAACATCCCCTTGGTATTATCCCCCATCTAATCAAGATATACGACGTGGGGGCCCGAGCTCTGCTTTGAAAAGTAGAAAAAACAGCAAGAGAAGGCAAAAAGAGCCGGGGGTGTTGTGGCAGACTGCAATATCTTATCTCTTGTAGAAAGATTTTCTACACATCTTTTAATCCATCACCCAGCATTAGGAAATAAATAAGTTGAACGCGGACGCTAGATGACTATGTTAAGAACAGACCAATGGAAGAAGTAGTCACCCAGGCCAAACGCTCTTGATTCACTGCCCGCGTTTAGATCACTGCGAGATTCGGAGGAACATCTATAGCCCTTCTCAAGCCGGCTAAGTACCTGATTCTTTCCCATTTGGGCCTCGACTGTCGGAAAGCTCAGCCCTGCCAGGTAAATTGGTCTATTTGGTCCACGACCCCTGTGCCTTAGGAAAATAGTTTGACGCCCGCCTGCTAAATGCTGAGGGGGGATGGTCACTCTTGTGCCATTCAAAAAGAACAAGCAAAAAGAAGTGTGAATTGCCCTAAAAAAGCAGTCACGCATCAGCCGCAGAGAGCAGAGGATGCCCACGCACACCTTCGTGGCTACGGCGGGCACGCACTCTGGTTTGGAAACACCAAGGAGAGCAAGGACTCGGTTCCTCTGGCAGCCACTTCCGGAATGACGCAGAAGCAGGTGTGGGCAGATCTGACCTTCACGGAAAACTGAGGCTTCCCCGAAAGCCAACAGTACATCACTCGCTCCCCGTGGCGGAAACCTTAGCACAGCAAGGGTCACAAATGAGACCCGCACAGGCATACCTCACACCTGGCCTTGGTGCCAGAGCCCTTTATGCACACAGGGCAAGGGAGGGGGGTTCTTCCCGTGCAAGTGGGTGGCTGTGTCTTTGCGACAGAGGCTCCCCGGGGCCTGGGGCAAGAGCCTGTATCCCAGTCTCTCCTTCCTCCTCCCCCAACAAGGGGTCGTCTCACAGTCAGGCACAGAACATCGGCTAGTGAGGTCTTACTCCGGGCACACCCGGGGCAGGCGGCGGAGGCACACCAGGGTGACAGCGGCTAATTGTAGTTCCCACCCAGACGGGCCGTGTCACTGAGCAGCAATTCCAGTGGAAATTACAGACTTTCGACAGTGACTCCCAACACTTCATTGTTTGCCGATCGGGGCGCGATTGGTTTTCGTCAGTGCTGCTTTCCTCCCTGAGTGTGGCCGACTAAGACAACTGGGAAACAGCTCCACAGGCTTGTCACAGTACTGTCACCTGACCGTCCGTCTCGCACCTACGAGTCTGCACGGAAAACCTTACAGTATTCATCCCTTTCTAGATGGCAGGCAGGCTCAGTGGGGCCGCCTGGGCCTGCCGCTCTCCACCTCGGCCCTGCTCATGGTACCCGGACCACTGGAAGACCCCAAAGTCCAACTACCGTGCTCCGGGCCATTGCCTCAGGAATCAGCAAAGGAACACATCTGATCAAATTGGTGGTTCTGCATTTGTGCCGCCCCCTCCACGCGGGAACGGAGACATTCACGGGAGCGCGCCAGGAAGCCCGTCTGCTGAGGAAGACACCACATCCGTCTGGTCCAGCTTCTCACGAGCTCAGACAGCTCCATCCAGAGCTGTCCGTCGCCCCACTCGTCCTAAACATGGTCAGCAAACCTCAGCAGAGCGTTCAGGCCAACTGTCCTCAGATTGTGACTGGTGTGACCCACAGAGAGTGAACTTCCCAGAATACTGTCACGTCCACAGTCAGAACCACAACTGTTCCCACCTATGGAAGCCCATCTTCTCCTGGTGACCTGCCCTTGGCATTCTAAGAATGCGAGAATGGCCCCGTCTTCCGACACTTGGGGCTGGACACAACCCCACAGGGAGCCCAAGTGGCCAACTTAAATGGCTTTAATAAATGGAGTCGTCATTTTAACTTGCAATAATGAGCACCCTAATGGTGTTTAATCCAACACTCTGATTGTATTAGAGCTTGCTTCTGCTCTGTGTGAAGGGGGAAGGTCCCTCCCTCCACAGTTCTCGGGTCCTAAGTGCAGCAAAGAGAAAACCAGACTGTAGAGGGGCCCCACAATGCAAAGAAAATGAGGCTGAGCCGCCAACCCAGAATATAATCAAGTCGGAGCTGGCGGGAAGGGTCCAGGGAGGGAGGGATGGGTGGACTAGACCCCACAAGAGGGGGCCGGCCAGGGGAGGGCTTTCATACATCTCACGGCAGCATGAAAGGCAGGACCCACCTGAGAAGGGCAGGGAAATGGGATGGGAGCCGAGGACAGGAGGCAGTGGTGACAGTCAGGCAGGAGGCATGGAAGTCCTGCCCCCTAATGATCCCGCCAAGTTCCGGTCAGTGCCTGGCGAGGGAGAAGCAGGCCACGTGCGTGTCTACTCCATGTCTACACCTGTGTCTCTGTCCCTGGGTACCTCCGTCTGTATGTCTACACCTGCGTCTGCGTCGATGTCTGTCTGCATCCACCCATGCATACCGATGCCGACATCTGCACCTAGGTCGACACCCACAGCTACGCCTACATCCGTGTCTTTATCCGGGCTGTTTGCGTTCTCATAACAACACGAGGAGGTAAGATCATCACTCCCAGCGGACGGGAAAACCAAGCCTTTGTAGCCACAGAGCATCTGAGCAGGGTTCACTCGGATGCAGGGTGACTCCGGTGTCTCCCCCACGCCCACTGGTTTAGTACAGACTGTGGGGCCTGTCCCAGTTTGCTCCCCTGGCTGGGGGATCTTTAACCCTGGAAGCACCCTTACCCGGGGGGGGGGGGCTTGGTGGGTGAAGTCCTGGCCCCTTCACCCCACAGCTGGGATAACTGAGGCAGCCCCAGGCCTCCTCAGCCTGCGGTCGGGATGACTCGGGGTCTCTATGTGATCCTCTAGAGCCTAAGTGCCAGTTGTCCAGGTGGAAACATAGACAAGAGCCCTCTGTTTGTTGGGTTCTTAAAAATTCTTTTTAAATTTATGTATTTAGTTTGATAGAGAAAGGGGTGGGAGAGAGTGTGTAAGCAAGGGGGAGGCAGAGAGAGGGGAAGAGAGAATCCCAAGCAGACTCGCCTGTGGGCACACAGCCTGACACAGGGCTCGAACTCGTGAACAGTGAGAACCTGACCTGAGCTGAAACCAAGACTCTGACGCTTACGTGACTGAGCACCCAGGCTCCCCCAAGAGCCTTTTTTTTGTATTCCTCCCTTCCTCTCTCACCTTCCTGCCCCCTACTGGTGCCTCCCAGGACCGCCTGTCATATAAGCTGTACTGGAGTCTATCTCGGGGTCCCCTGGGGGGAAGCTCTACTGACGCTGACGGTCTAAGAGATCCTCCGGGAAACAATCCGAGACCCCCAAGGCAGCAGCCAGAGAAATACCAAGGGAGAAGCTGTGAGCATTGGGAGCTTCTTTCTAACAAGGGAGGCTTCTAGCCAAATAAGCTTTTAATCTGAGACACCAATGGCTGGCAAAACCAATAACCCTTATTCAATACGGTAAAAAGATCGTGGGATCAATGGAAAAGCTACTGCAAATTACAAAAGTAAACAAGTAGGTATAAAGTTAAGATACATAATCAATAGTTCATGTGTCTGTGTGTCATATACGCACACTCACACATTGCACACACACACCAAGGAGACAGAAGGAATGACAGAGGAATCCATCATATATATACTGTATGACTTACATCATACAGTAAGAAAATTAAACACTTAGGCATAAATTTAATGAGACATTCCCAAAACCCGTGGAGAAAAACTATAAATAGCTAAAGGATAAAATGGGTTTCGGTAAATGCAAAAACAGAACATGTTCTTGACTAGGAAAAGCAAAAATCATAAAATTGCCAATCTCCCCGAAACTAATCTATAAATAAAATGTAATGACAACAAGAACCCCATTAGGATTTTTTTCTGGATCTACAGAATTTTATTATAAAATTTATTAGGAAGGAAAAACTACCAGCGATAGCCAGAAAAACTTGAATGAAGAGAACCAGGGTGGAGAGGCTAGCCCTACAAGTTATGAACACATTCTAAAAAACCTCTATATTTTAAAACGTATGGAATTGACATGTGAATACATAGACGAAGGGAACAGAAGAGGAAATCCAGAAATATTCCCATTTCCATATGCAAATTACTATACTCGAAAGGAGACATCACAAATCAGTCGGGGAAGGGGATTGACTTTTTAATAAGTGATATTGGCACACGGAAAAAGATGAAATTGGATCTATTCCCCACATAGCAGCATGAATTCCAAATGGACCTGAGATTTAAATGTAGTAAATAAAATCATACACTGCTATAGGAAAAAACATAGGTGAACTTCTCTATTACCTGAAAGTGGAGAAAACTTCCCAAGCAGGATTAAAAGCGCAGCAAGAACAGGTGAAAGACAGGTACAACAGGGCATAAACAGAACGTAAACATAAAGCTGGAAGAGTGCTGTCCAACATGGCGGCGCCATTTTGCTTTCTGACGAGACATGGCCGAGGGTTCCAACATCACATCCTTTCCAGCATTTGGCATTGTGTCACCTCTTGGATTATGGCCATCCCGCTGGGTGTGAGGCTGCGTTTCATTTTGCATCTCCCTAATGATTAATGATATTGAGCATCTTTTCATGTCCTTACTGGCCATTCATATAAGTTCTTTGGTAAAATGTCTATCTGAAGCTTTTGTCCATTTTTAATTGAGTTGTGTTCTTTTTGCATTGTAAGAGCTGTTTCAATAAAATCTGGATAGAAGTCCTTTATCAGATATTGGATTTGCAAATGTTTTCTCCCAGCTTGTGACTTTCCTTTCACTTATGGGTTTCTTTTAAAGAGCAAAAGGTTTTAATTTTGGTAAAGTTCCAATTTTTCAATTTCTTTTTCTTTTATGAACCATACTTCCAGTATCATATCTAGGATTGTTTTTCACCTGACCTGAGGTCACAGGTATCTCCTCTCGTGTTTTCTTCTGAGCTCCGTAGCCTTGGCTTTCACATTTAAGTCTATGATGCATTTTGAGTTAGCTTTGTGTATGGTATGGGGTAAGGGCCTAAGTTGGGTTTTGGCACGTGAATATCCAATTGTTCCAGCACTATTTTTGTAAGTTTGTTTGTTTTTGTTGTTGCTTAAAAAAAAAAAGGCTATCCTTTTCCCCATTGAATTACGATTGCACGTTTGATTAAAATAAATTGACCATAAATGTAAGACTTTATTTCTGGACTTCGTATTTTGCGGTTTTCTATCCATATGCCAATACTATACTGTCTGGATTGCTACAGCTCTGTAGTAAATTCTGAAGTCTGGGACTCTAAGTCCTCCAACCTTGCTCTTATTTTTCAGAATTGTCTTGGCTACTCTAGGTCCTTTGTATTCCTGTGAAAACTTTTTAGGTAAGTTTGACAATTTCTGCAACAACAACAACAACAATAAAAATGCCTGCTGAGTCTAAAAATCTATTTGGAAAGAACTGCCATCTTAACAATATTGAATCTTCTAATCACTTCCAATCACACAACGTGGAGTGCCTCTCCATTTATATAAATCTTTAATTTCTCTCAGTAAGACTTCATAGGACAGGTTTCACATTCTATAAATTAAATTTTCTAAGTACTTTATCCTTTTTGATGCTACTGTGAATGGAATTAACATGTTTGTTTAAATATGGAACACTTGACGAATCTGCGTGTCATCCTTGCGTTGGGACCATGCTGATCTTCTCTGTATTGTTCCAATTTTAGTCTGTGTGCTGCCAAAGTGGGTACTGGAATTGTTTACTTTAAATTTCACTTTTGGATTGTTTGTTTACACATTCCCACTTATATATAGATACTCAGTTGATTTTTGTATACTCATCTTTTATCTGTGACCTTGCTAAATTCATTTATTAGTTCTAGTAAAATTTTTTTTTGCAGATTATTTAGGATCTTTTACATTTATAATTAAGTCGCCTATGAATAGAGGTTCACTTCTTCCTTTCGGTTCGAGATGCCTTTTCTTTTCCTTCCCTTATTGCATTGGCTAGAACCTCCAGTACAATGTTGAAGAGAAATGGTAAGAATAAACAACCTTGTCTCTTTCCTCATCTTAGGGGGAAGACACTCAGTTTCACCATTAAGTAGGATGTGAATTGTGTCAAAGATTTTAAATCATTTATAAACAGGACGCCTGGGTGGCTAGGACAGTTCAGTGTCAGACTCTTCATCTCAGCTCAGGTCTTGATCTCACAGTTGTGAGTTCAAGCCCCTTCACACGCTGGGTGTGAAGCCTACTTAAAAAAAAAAGACTTGGGAATCAACTTGAAGTGGCTCCTACTGACCCAAAATGGACCAATTTAAGCATCAATAAGAATAGCAACTGCTTTGGGTTAAAAACCATTAAATATGTTTAAATCCCTAAGTTCATAATGAACCTAAAGCATGCAAACAAAAAACTAACTGATCATTGTTGGAGGAGGCTCCTGACCTAATGTATTATTTTGAAAACTGAAAAGGTATAAGGAGGAAGAATCAGGCATTTATCTTACCTTTCCTGGACAAACTGTTCCTTGGAGTTAGCAAATCACAAAGGAGAGGACTTTCTCAATAAAAGTCTTCCCACCAATACATGAAGAAGTGAGAGAATTAAAACATCACCATTTTGCAACCCCTAATAATTAATGAATCATCAACTGTGACTGACATCACAAAGGAGAGACAACCAGACAGAATATGTCCCTGACAGAAGAATACTTTGCTGTAGGGGGAAAAAAAAAGTGTTTTAAAAAGGAATTTGAAATCATTTAGACCTCTTGATCTACCACTTTATGAGATCCACGGAGGACAGAAGAACACGGTAAAGGACACCATGGGGATATTGTCAGCAAAATCCAGACTGTGGGAAACTACAGGGCAGATGACCTAGATTCCTCAACGAATTCAGTGAAAAAGAGACTAAGAGAATGCTAGAGTAGGGATATATTGATTAAAAGAGACAAGAGAGGTATCAACCAGTCACAATTTGTAAAAAAAAAAAAAATATACAGAATTTGTGAAACAACTGGAATCTTGAACAATGGTTGGATGTTTAGCAATATCTAGAATTATTAATTTTAAAGAGTGATAATTATAGTGCAGGGGTATTGTTTTAAAAAGAGACCTTATAGTTTAGAGATATATACTAACACATTTACTGAGGAAATTGCATAGTATCTAAGACAGGCTGCAAAACGCGTGTGTGGTGGGAGGGAGGGGGAAACGTGAATGAAACCAGACTGGCCATGTGCTGACTACAGTTGAAAGTGGATGATAAGTGTATGGGAGTTTATTACATTAGCCTGTCTATATTTGTAGATGTTTGAAATTTTCCATAATAGGAAGTAAAAAAAAAAAAGATGATCATGGGATTTGAAGTGAGCTCTAGGTTATATCTTAAAGCTTGGCTCAGCTCCTTATGAGCTGTGTGACCTTGAACAAATTACTTGATCCTTCTATTGCAGGAGGAGGAGGAGGTGCCCACCACGTAATACGTGTTCTTCATGACTAGTGATGATAACAACCGTGGCCCCTGTTTGTAGGGTCCCCTGTCAGGGTCAGCGATGGAAGGACTCAGGGTGTAACGAAATGGCACCTTTCAGGGTGCAGCTGGAAAATTTACCCAGGGGACAGGCGATCTGTCTGTAAGCACTGAGGCACACACACTCGCCCACCACTTTAAGGCAAAATGCATTTTTTAAATTCGAGGCAGAGAAGACGATCGGTACCTCACGATCAGAGGGATGATGTGTTCTTGAGCGATTTTGTGGGTAGATATTAATACAAATTTGTGGAGCCACAGGGGGCTGCCACCAAGGCTGGGGTAATCCTACAAAAGGAATAGTCTAGATACTCTTTCCAGTGCTTGAGTCTAACTTTAGGAATCAGTGTGCCCCAAACAGCTCAGGTCCATGGCCCTTCCTCCAAGAACCCTCTCCTTCCCCTGTCACTAACAGATCATTTCCAGGACCGTGACAGCCACCTTAAATTCCATGCAAACAACTGAGATCCAGCCCGCTACCCCAGCATCCACGGGCGTCCTCGGGTCTCTCGTCAGCCCCTCCCTGGCCTGGCCTTGTGGCAGCTGACTTTGTGCTGTTGGCTCTGTTCTGGCTGATTGGTACTGTTCCATTGAAGTCACACGATATGTCCCTGTGGCTTCCCATGGAGAAGAGGACAGATGATGTCCTTGTTCCTAGTAAGACTCCAAAAGAAGTGTCTGGATAGCTTCTAAACAGTGAGCATCTCTAGAGAATCCTTTTTCCAGCTAGAACCCAAACCTGGGCAGGCTCCCCCTTTCTCCGCCTTTTCTATTCATTGCCCTTGGTCCCAACTGTCATACCAGGAGGCACAAAGAAGGTAGAGGGAAACGCAATTCTTCCATTTCCAATGGCCTCCAAGCCCTGGCCGCAAATGTGAAATGGGCTCCTGTGACAAGGGCCCTAGAGCAGAGGTGCTGTTCCTGGGGCCAGTGCGCAATCTCCGTTCCAGTGCGCAGTTAGGAAATGAGAAATGCCACTCTTCACTGCCGCTTACATGCGTGTGCCCACACATTTCTTCCTGATCTTTCCAACACAGGATGACCTGATTGAAGTGCACCATGAGAAGGGCGTGGCCTAGTCCCAAACGCCCATCACAAGCATGATGACAATCGCTATGACAAGAGGGGCCACCTGTCTAGCATTCTCGTGTGTCAGACACAGGCACAGCCCGTCCTTCCCACGTCTCACCTTAATCCCACAACGACTGTAGGATAGCAGGTGAATACTGTTGTCCTCATCTTGCAGAAGAGAAGCACACAGAGAAGGGAATTAACGTTCCCAAGGTCACCCAGCTGTGGAGGACAGAACCGGGAACCAGCCCACTGCCCAGCCCCCCTTCCTGGGGTCCTGCTACGAGTCCTGGCACATGCCCCCAGGTGCCCCCTTTCCTTCTCTAGGAGCAACCCGGGGCCCTTTCAGAGCCCACGTTCCGTCTCACGCCAGAACATTTCATATGAAGGGAGGATCATTGGAGCCTGATTTAAATCGTTGCGTTAGCCCTTCCTTTTGTTGCAAGGAAAGGAAAGGAATCTGGAAAAGGAATGTCTCGGCGGCTTATCTCCCCTGCACACAGACCCAGCAAGAGTGGTAATTGATGGCTGGAGCACAGCAAGGTTGATAAGATGCCAAGCGGAACCCCAAGAAGCCACGGCAATGGCCCAACTCTCATGGACAGGAGCTGCTTTATTAACTTGCAGCCCGGTGTGTTCTTCTGACTTGTTTATAGGGTCTGCACGACTTGGGGAACAGGGAGCAGGAAAGCTGGTGGGGAGCACTCCGTGTCCTCCCTTCCCGGTACCCACCCCCCTCCCCAGTCTGGCCACTGTGAGCTATTTATGGAATGATTGGGAAGAGGGGCTGCCAGGCCCGGCCCGGGCTGCTATCTGCCAGATATGAAAACCAATTGCTTTCCATAATAAATTCCAGCTGGAGCCACAGAAATAATAGGGACCAGGAGAAGGTAACACCAATTTGCTTTATTTGATTAGCTCCTTCTTGGGCGGTCCTACCCCAGCTTCTTTTCATTAAAATAAGGGCAAATTGAAAATCGTAAAAGAGGCTTTCTTATCAGGAAACAAACGATTGGGTAGATCCGCGTGCCCAGAAGCCCCCATCGGCCGCGAGGCATCAGTGCCAGCCCGCTGGCGCTGTCCTATGGGAGAACATCCCCAGGGGCTCCGTTTGAGGGTGCTTCTCTGGAATAAAGGGGGAGCGGCACCTGCACTGCTCAGCAGCAAGTGCTGCATGCTGCCCGTCTACTGTAGGCCCCCTAAACCCGAGGACGGACCAGGCCAGGGGTCCCCCGGGGGCTGGGCACCGAGACTGTCATGTGCACAGGCCGGGACGCCTCTGTGGGGGACTGAAAGCAGGGTGAGGGGCAGCTCAGGCCGCCAGAACTCGGAGGCAAAAGCCAATTCACTATATGCAGCCTGCAACCACAGGTTTGTTCCTACCAACCGAGGCTGACAGTCCCCGAGGAGCCTGCCCGTGTGAAGAGGTGGCGATGACCAGGAATCACTACCCGGCAGGCCTGCAGGGACTCATTCGTGGCTCCTTGCCTTGAGCTCCCAGGGCACTCGGCTTGAAACTCTATCGTGACACTCAGTGATGGATTCAATTAATATTTACTGAGCAGCTATTATGGACCAACCATTTGTGTAAGGTGCTCTAGGTGCCACTGTGACTAGAAGTGTCCAAAACCCTGCCTGTGTTGGGGCTGCTGTCCTGTCCAGGAGGTAGAAGAAGACACAGAGAAGCAGGGCGATCACTTAGTCTTGGTGTGCGCCCCCACCCCGCCTGCCTCTTCCACCTGCCCCAGCGATGTGTAAACAGTAAGAGCTCATCCAACAAGGAACTCGGGCAGGAACAAGGGGAGTCTTCTCTGTCCTGAAAACACACTCACGGCACCACTCACATTTCAAGGGTTGGGTCAATGACAAAGCAGAAGAAAAAGACAAGACAGAACACACGGAGCCACCTTTCTTTGGGTTCAACACTGCTGGAAAGAAAGAGAACCTTCCATCACCGCTACCTGGTGCAGCCCGGGTCACGGGAGCCCGAGCCCAGTGAAGCAAAAAGACTATCGCTCAAATGCCACCGGCATCTGGGTCCTGTTTGACCCCGCTGACATCTCATTTGGCTAAAATCCGTGCCCCTAAATAGAGCCTGGCGCTTTCACAGACCCTCGCTTGTCACATCCCAACACCGATATTTTATTAATAATCCAATGTAAATCTGAGAGAAAATTAATGTGTCATCTCCTAGCAGGAAGGACTAAACATCTCAATGTGACGGTCTGTTAGAGTTGTCATTTATCATTAGCATGCAGTTCAAGGCGAGCGTCCCACATTCTGGTGGGAGGCGTTCGAGACAATGAATCTCTGGGAATTAGCTTCTGGTCCAATTACTCCTGTTTTCCCCCCCACCTACCTAGGAGATAAATTCTGTCTCGGTGGGAGGAAAAAAAAAAGAAGAAGAAGAAGAAAAGCAGGAGGAGGGAGTTTGCTATTCTCCTTCCTGGGTGAAATCAATTTTTCTGAAGGAGACAAGGCAATATTCATTTGGCGAGAAGGGAGTCAGGCTGTACGCTAACGGCCGATAAATGGAGCCGTTCTGGTGAAAACTTCCTCAAATCAAATGTAGGGGAACCTCTTAATGGGCTTTGTTCTTTTTTTCCATAATCCATAACGATTAAGAGAAAGATGGGCAGACAGAAGACCTGCCAAGGGGGAGTTGTGTAAACACCAGGCAGGGCCACCTTCCAGGGACTCCCAAAGAGGTCACAGCAAACACCGGTCCCTCCTGCTCTCCACGGGTCCCCGGGGCTCCCTCCGGGAGCACGGGCACGGCTGTCAGCTCTCGGGTCCACCGGCAGGCATGGCCTGGTCCTCAGGGAGCTTATAGTCTAGCCAGGGAATCCATCAATAAACAAACTAATAACCGACAAGGGCTCCCCAGAAAAGAACCCAAGATAGAAATGCCGTGCATTAAAATAGAATTGTTTTGTCTAGTAACTTGTATTTTTTTTTTAAATCTTTAGTGGAAAACATAAAAATGCTCTCTTGAGTCAATCAGGATTCTGGCTCCAAAGCAAACAGTCGCCAAGATGAAGGCTGGCTTCTCCCACCAGTGGGAGCCGGGCAGGAATACCCGGGGAGCCCAGGGTTGGCCCTGCCCAGGCGAACCGCGCCATCCAGCCGCGCCCGGGGGTCCGGGGTGGCCTGGCTCAGGCGCCGCAAAGGGAACTGGGGAGGCTGTCCCCGCGGGTGTGGGTTGACCACGCCGTGTCCTGCAGCGTGACAGCCGGCTTCAGCCCTGCAGGCGGAGGCCAAGGGAAACAGCACGGAGACTGGCGGCCTGCAGCGGACAGAGCAGGACCCGCCACCACAGGGAGCCGTCTCTGCACAGTCCCAGCCCCAGCACATCTGCCGTGCCCTGCGGCGCGCCCATCGTGACCCCTGACCGGCTGAGCTGTCCGTGCTCCCAGAGCCTCCGTGAGGGCGGGGATCCTGCTGGTTCGTTTGGGCCACAGGAGTGGCCCCTCGCACCCACACGGCCCCCTCAGGTAGGTGCCATTAGCTTCCCATGTTTGCAGAGAGGAGACCATGTCTCAGAGGTGACAGAGGCCTCAAGGTCGCAGAGCTGCCAGCGGGAGCCCCAGGTCAGCCCCTGGCCTGTCTGACGTGGAGGGGCGCCACCACCACCTCCCAGACCCATCTCACCGCTCAGCGGTCACACCGCTGACCCTGACCGAAGACCCCGCACTGTCCTTGCGTTAGCTCAGTGTGTGATGACCGCCTGGGCCCATGCGGCCTGAGACCCTCCTCACCCAGCCGGCTGGCCCCCTGCCTTCCTCTCCTGCCTGCCCTTCCCCTCTGGACCTGGCCCAGACAGCTTTTGCTCTCTCCCGATGTCAAACCCACCATCATGGGGCAGAGAAGCCGTGTCCGCAGATCCCCTCCTCCCCCGCCGAGGGCGGATCTGCTTGACCCGCCCAGAGAGGGGCACCAGACCCCAGGGCACCCTGAGTTGGGAGCCCCTCCCTGCCTCTTCATTTTGCATGCAGGTGCCTGGGGACACAGGGATGGCTCCTGTGCAGACTGCCACGTGCCAGGCACCAAAAGGTCCCTCCTACCCTGTTGCTGAAGGCTCCCACCAGAAGCAGGCACGGAGCCAAGTCATTTTGAGCTCAGAGAGGGAACTTCGAGAAGGAAAGACGCTCTCTGCCCACGGGACAGGCCTTGATGGCCATAGCTCTGGGCTCTTGAAGGAGTCACGGGCACCAGCTCTCTGTGCCCACCTGGCATGGAGCCCGGGGGCTGCGGGGTGCATCCCGAAATCAGCTCGGCTGCCCTTCACCTGGGCTGAGAAATGATGGCTTCCTCCCCGGGCTCTCGAGCTCAGGCTCCCAGGCAGAGAAGCCTGAGTGATAACCTCCACCCAAGGCCAGGCCCTGCGCTGCCCTCCGTCGTGACACAGATGATGATTTCCTCCCACACAGAAGACCACAGACTCTAGCAAGCGCTGCTGGGATTAATAACAGAATCAGGGAAATGACCTTTGGTGCAGATGGAGGGGTGATGAGGCAGAGAGATTCAGGAGACGTTCCAGATGGCAGGAGACGGGCAGCAAAGGAGCTTTTCCATGAGCAATGGCCGGCCTGGGGAGGGCTGTGGGGAAGTAGGGTGGGCCCGGAGGAGCCACTGGTGGGGACACGGGGATGCCGAGCAGCCCCGAGTGTCTGGGGCCAGAGCAGAATCTGCTAGGTTCCCTCAAAGACATCTTCCTTCTCCCCCTCCCTCATCCCTGCCCCTAACCCTCCTTCCTGCTCCCCAGAAGCACCTTTGATTGGCCAGGGCTCCTCTGGTGGTTTACCAAGGCTCAGCGACCAAAGCCCAAATCCTGAAACTGCCACCTCCAAACGAGAGTTCTGGGGCCACCAGGAGGTGCTTCCCCCAGGTTGGGGGGAGGGAGCGCTCCTGGGCACCTAGCTCCAGAATCTTCCATAGGCTCACACCTCGGGCGCCTTCTCACCTGGCCGCACTGGTTCAGTCCCTGGAATTGAAGGGCCCCTGGGAAGTATCTACTGGGGTCTGAATGGGCCATTCTTCAGGCCCCAAGCAGCTCAAAGGCCCCATGAGAAATATTTAGATGAAAGCAAGGCCAGAAAGCAGCCCCCCCATGTTTATCAGCACTTGGTGGTGGCCTGTTTCTTCCTCTCCCCTACCTGTATTTCCAACTTGTCTCCAGTGAACATACACTGTTTTACAGGAAGAGAAAAAAGGAAACTCTTGTCATTGAGAAGTTTCATTTGGGGCGATGCTCACGCTGCTCCTTGCCACCTGTGCGTAGGCTCGGCCCCCCTCTAGGCCCACACTCCTGCCCACTGTCTCCTCTCCCCTTCTTCACCCACACACTGGACCCCCCCCCCAGCCCCCTGCCCCTCACTCTGCCCAATCCTCTGGCACTTAAGGGTTTCATGCTCCTAGTCTTGCCCTCCTGGCCCCTTGAGAACAGAGGCCACGCCTCACCAGTCTCTGTAGACTCCCATAACCTCCCGCTGTGCCAGCCTCAGTCTCCCACGGGTGACCAAGACATAAACAGGGAGGTGATGCTCTATCACTGACCACTCCCCCGAGTCCCCCGCCCCCTGCTCTCACCTCCTGCCTCTATACGCCCTCCCTTTTCTGCTCCATACCCAAGAGCTGCCCACCCAGGGACAGAGCCTCACCAGCCCCGCCCACCCCGGGGTGGCCTTCCCCTCGCGCAGGGACACAAGTCCCGTGAGCACACTGTGAGTTAGCCCGGCAACCGGAGCCTTCCACCAGCTGGGCTCAGCCTGCTTTGCTGCCCTTTTCCACACACGTCCTGAAGCAGCAGGGGCCCAGCCCCATGGGTCACCTGCACAACGTGTGTCCTTGGCCTCTGGGTCATGGTGCAGGGTACCACCTTAGCCCCGTCTGTCTCCCCTGGCCGAAGCCCAAACCCTGTTGAGTTCCTCAAGGCCTATCTCAAATGATACTATTACTACCTCCCTCCATGGAATTAGATTCCACCTGCTCTACCCCTTCCCTAGCACAACACAGTCCCCCAATCTAGACCCTCCCTGCAGCGGCTCCTGTTTGATTCCAGGTCCACCTGTCTGCTTCCCCAGAAGACTGGAACCCCTCGTGCGGAGCCACATCCCTTTATTTGGGGTCTCCTATAGACCCAATAGGGTTCTTAACTATGGTGGATCTCCCAAAATACCTCCAGTGGGTTGCTACCTAGGACTGGGAGCAGAGGTGATCTGTAAAGCCCTCCCCAAATGCCAGTAGGAACCAACAGGTACTGAGCAGGACGTGAGGGTCGGACACCGTGGTGAAGGCTTGCATGGGTGAGCCCAACTGACTTGTGTAGTGAGCCTGTCTAGCAGGCCTTGCAGTCATTCCTCTTCTGAGGGGGCCACCGAGGTTCACAGAGGCTAGACAATCTGCCCAAGCCCACACAGCAGTGATGGGTGACACCTGCATTCTGTGTAGATGGGTCTCACTCCGGGTGCATGTTTGGACCCCTGTCCTATGCCACCCCCTCCCCGCCACCAGGAGATGGTCACGATGTGCACAGAGACTCAGAATGCCACAGAAAACAGCAGGGCGATCGGAAGGGTCTATTTCGTCCACCTCGGATCCAACCAGAAGGAGCTCTCTGAGCAGCCTCGACACCCCTGGTGCTCAGCGCGCAGGTCTGCCGCGCACGCTCCCCAGACGGAAATTCATCATCCAGGCGTTCGTCGCAGCGTGGGGCTGCGTCATCGGGGGGTTGTCCCTGACTTTCATTAATTATAACGTGGATTGTGCTGAAGGTGTTTTGGTCAATAGAGACCTCTCTGCCTCCTGTCTCCAGAGCTCGTAAATCTGGCCCTGTGGTCTAACGGCCATGATGTTCCCCTAATCATGTTACTGCAATATTAATAAGGCTGTTTAATGCAACTGGTTCCTTCTAAATTGTCACATAAAAATTTGGTAAATGTCAGACACATCATTTAATAGAAAACGATGTTTCACTGCCAGGGGAGCTAGGTGGCTGGACGCACAAGGTAAGAACCCAGCGAGGACCCTAAGGCAGGCCTGAAGCACAAAGCGCCATCTCGGGGCTCCGACCTGGGGCCCTTCAACCCCGGCAGCCAGCGGTCGCCCTCAGCCCACTGCGTGCGGACGCTGGGCAAGGACTCCTGGGGAGGGGGTGAAGGTCAGGTTAGACATAAACAGTAGCTCCTATCCTCTTATCGGAGCAAGAGAGGCCCCTTCATGGTGACCCTTGTCACCGGCGACTGTAACTCCCATTTTAGGAAGCTGAGAAGTTCCCAGGGACACTGGTCCCCCACGGAAGCAACCTCACATATGAAAGGGGTGGATTCCCAAAAGGCCACACTCAAAAATGGGGGTGGGGGGCTCCACTGCCACCGTCTAGCAGGGAACAGAGCGTCCCTCTGGAGAGTGGACCCCAGACTTCTATCCTGGAGAGGACTCAGGAGCCCCCTGAAGGTCTGAGCATCCGACGGTGACCTTTCCCAGAGACCCAGGCAGAGAAGCGAACCCAGAAATGGGGCGGAATGCCCCGAGAAACCTCTGCATTTCTCCAGATGGTTACCAGCCACCCGTCAGGCCACACGGGTGCCAGGCTCGCCACTCCTCTGCATGACCGGACTTCCGGAGCAGTTCCAAGCTCCGGAAATCCGGAAGCCTTAGCAAATGAATCCCAGCCCCTGGTCAGAGAAGTGCTTGGGAAATGGCTGCTGAGAGAAGAGAGAGGGGGAGAAAGGAGGGGCTTTGAGGAAGAAGCAGAGACTTGGCTGTTCAGGGGGCACTGCACCCCTCTGAGGCACCCCATCCACCTGGCACCGTGGGGCTCCTTCCTGACGCTTCTAGACTCTCCTCCAACCTCCCTGTGGGCTGTGGCAGGTCAAGGCACTTCACGCCATTCCACTGGCTACGGGCTGATGGCGATGCACGGGGTATACACCAGGGTGCGTCACAGCCGCAGCCTGTGTAGACAGGCAGCAAACGAGCCTGCGCTGTGGTGGGCAGGGTGCCAGCCGTCTGTTCAGATGACACGGATAGCTGATAGGCCTTGGGCAGCAGGGGACATGGGTCCACCCAACACTCCGACGCAAGAGCTCCAAGGGAGCCTCAGCCAGGGCCTCACTGGCCCTAGAGCCTTGCCCTTGACCATCTCCTGACACTGGGGGAGAGGACCCCTCCCTCCATGCCTCCAACCCACTGATGGGGCCTTAGGACCCCACTCGAGCGGCACAGAGGTGGCAGGAGACCTTGAGCGTTCTGTGCTTCTATCCAGAACAATGACGATGTCTAAAGATAAACCAGTATACAGCCGCTGTCCTTAAAAATTAATTTTAGCAAGTGGGAAATCGCTTATAAAAACATTTCTATCGTGGACTTCATCGGGAGTGTGAACACCTTGGATTCTCCAGCTGCTGGTGTCTCTCCATCCCCCCTCCCGGCGGAAGCTGCCAACCGGGATGGGAGCCTGCAGACTGGTGCAAATTTAGGCCATCCCTCGGCAAACTCATCCAGGGCCTCAGCCACGGGCTTGCAGCCTGACCTTGAGCAGCTATCACATTTCCAACCAAACCCGCAGTCTCTCCTGCTGGAAAATGAGGCCGGCAAGACCTATGGCCCCACCGGGCAGGGAGCCGGCTCCCTCCCACCCGGGGGACGGCAAGAACGTCTGAGCTCTTTGGCTCTGGGGGAAGGTGCGGCACCGTCAAGGGACCGCAGACACGCTTATGACTCACAGTGGGGACAGTAACTCTGACTTGTCTGTGCTCAGCTCCCTGGGCATCAGGGACTCAGGAATCTTGCCGAAGCCAGGACATCGCTCAGACTGACCACCACATCATCGACCCTCTACCCATCTCATGGAAGGTGGGAGGGCGCCTTCGTTAAATTTCTCATGTATCCAAACGAACAACTTAGGTCTAATAAATACATGAAAAAAGATCTCACAAAATAAATTTTGAGATTAAAAGGAAGCTTGCCTCCATATTCATGAATCAGATGGAAACTTCTTAAGCTTCTTATTCACAAGGAGTCAGAGATTTAACATGTTCTGGGAGCATTTCTTAGCACACAAAGCTGGCAAAGGCACACTCACCCACTGAACAAGCATTTGTTAACCATTACTTTGCGTTACTATTTATTTTGCACTTTCATCCCTCTTCGTAACCCCAGTACCTCATATAAGTAACAGGCACTCAGCTAACTGCCTACTGATGCAGCTGCTTTCCTAAGGCCCAACCTTAGCACAATCCCTATCCCCAAGTGGCTTATGTATAGTCAAGGAGAGCCGCTTCCTCCATGAAGCCTTCCTGACCCTGCGGGGCTCTGTACAGTGACCCTTCTATGCATTTCCCCGGCAGTTCTTACTCTCCCTGCCTAGAACCCACCCCGACCACAAGCATACACACGTGCGTGCACATATTCATGCGTGCACACACACCTACTTCACGGCCCTATCCTGAGAGTGGAGGCTGATCCACTTCACTCCCTACAGTCTGGCATCTACATGGAAGAAACGGCATGTGGATGGGTGGGTGGATGGATGATAGGGTAGATGTGTGGATGGGTGTGTGGGTAGAAGGAAAAATGGATGGATGGATGGATGGATGGATGGATGAGGGGATAATGGATAAATGGATGGGTAGGTGGATGCACAGGTAAGTGGATGGAGGGGTAGGTGGATGGATGGATGCATGAATGGGTAGACAGGTGGATGGGTGGGTGAGTAGAAGGAAGAGTGGATGGATAGATGGATGATAGATGGATGGATGGATGGATGAGGGGATAATGGATGGATAGGCAGGTAGGTGAGTAGGTAGATAAGTGGATGGGTGAGTGGATGGATAGATAAGTGAATGGGTGGATGGGTGGGTGAGTAGGTGGGTAGAAGGAAGAGTGGGTGGATGGATGGATGGCTAGATGGATGGCTGGATGGCTGGATGGCTGGATGGATAGGTGAATTGGTGGGTGAGTAGATGGACAGGTGGATGGGTAGATGGATGAATAGGTAAGAGAAGACAATGTAAAGACCTAAGCTGTGGCCCATGATAAAATGTACTGAGGGGGTGGCCATCAAGGGCGGGGAGGAGTGAGGGTGTTGGTCAGCAAGGGAAGAAGATCTAGAAGGAAATGGCTCCAGGATCTTAAGGAAAAGCTAAGATTTGACATGGGAAGTGAGTTGATATTTTCTGATCCCTTCTGTGCCAGGCAGGGTACCGGACCCCTCATGAGCATCACGATGCATCCTCACACCACGTTTTACCCCGATAGAGGAGGGAACTGGGCTCAGCAGGATTAGCCTACACAACAGCAGCTGGTGGAGCCGAGATCAGAGGCCACGTGGCCGGCCTAACGCAAGCTCCCTCCACGATGCAGGAAGACCGAGGGGCATTTCCCGGCCTCGGGTGGGGCTGTGCTATGGAGAAGGAGGCGTCTGTAAGGCTTCTCTGCAGACAGCACAGAGATGGCGGCCAGGCCCCTCACAGCAAAGAGCAAAGGGTTGAGGCTCTCTGGGGAGGGCCCAGGATGCATGACCCCCTCCCTCTCCACAAAGGCCCGAGCTCCCTCTCCCCCCAGGCACAGCCCCGTTTCCGGAGTAGAGTGGGCTAGGGAGGCAGTAAGACCTCTCTGATTACTCTGTTGTTGCCAGAGTCTCAGGCAGCAGGGAGGGAGGAAGAAGACAAGAGTGAGAGGAAGAGAGGGCCGTGCAGAGGGCCAGGTGTTCCAAACGGGTCAGATCTCTGCTCCCCACGAGCTGCACTTGAGACAGGAAGTGGAGGCCCTCAGTCAGCAGCGCCCGAGGAGCTGGCCTGGCCACGCACCGTGGCTCCCAGGGCCCCAGCGCCTGTCTGACATAACACTCAAGGGACTTTCTCAGAAGCATCATCTATTTAGCTGCTGGCCCCAACGTGTTTCATTTAGCCGGAAATCATGCTTGGTCCATTTCCCGACATTATGAGAAGCCTGCACGTCACGTCTGGCAGCAAAGCAGGTCACTAACTCAGTGGAGTGAGTCAGACTCCTGCTGCCCCCGTCTGGGGGGCCGACAGGTCAGACAGTGTCTAAAAGGCCGAGTCCCTGCTGCCTCCCAGGCCAGGATTGTGAGGAGCCCATGTCGTGTGCGTGCCTGCACCTGGGGGGGAGGCAGGGGCACCAGATGGCACAGAGCCATAGCCATCCATCCCGACCATGGCCTAAAACTCCCCCGTTCCTTTACTTTATGTAACCTTCCCACAGGGGCAAGAATCATTCTCCCCAAACTGCTTAGGAGAAAACCAAAGTCTAGTGAGGTCCATGTCATTCCAACCCCATAGCGAAGAGCAGCAGAGCCGAATTGGAACCCGGATCTCTCTACACGCAAACCCGTGCTCTCGACCGTGACCCTGGAGTTGCCCCGCTCGACGGTCCTGAATGGCGCGGCACAGCCTGTTCACAGCCCTGCCTGCCCCGCCGCACGGAAGTGTGGGGTCTACCGCCGAAGAGACCGGCCAAGTTTTCAGTGAGCAGAACTGAACAGGTTTGATCACGGACCGGCTTCCTCCTTCTCAGGCTAGCACGACCGGGTCCCCCAAAGTCACAGCAGCCACACTGCTGTCGGAGCTCCTGAAGGCAAGTGCTCTGAGCCCCTCGTGGATGCTCAGTGTCTAGCACAGTGCTGGCCACAAGGCTGAAGAATGTCATGGTCGGTCAATGTGCGAGTGAGTGAGTGAGTGAGTGAACAGACAAGAAAAGCCATGAATGACAGTTCTGTCTCAAGATCTTTAAAAGATAAGGCTCCGGGAGAAACAGCCGGTGTCACCCTGCCCCATCCCCTACCGCTTCTCATAGAGCATTCGACCTTCCTCAGCGGCCTCCAATGATCCACACGATGGATTCGGAGGAAACGGTACCGTCAGTTAACCGTTCCACCACCACATGCCGGTGCTGTGAGGGCTTCCGGGCCCCCACCTCTGGCTCTGCCACCCGGGGTTGGGGGAGGGGGCCCAGGAGGAGCTCCCGGCCAGGGCTCACTGTGACGCCAACCGGCAAGACGTGAGCATGGAGGGCTGGTCCGGCCTGAGGGCTGCGGGAGCCGAGTCCGAGGCCTTCAGGACAGAAGCAGCTCCTCCTCAGAGACCTGTCCTATCACATGGTCTGGCTGGTTCCCCCGTTTCCTGGACACTTGGGGGTCGACACCCAAAGCTGGAACGGAGGTGTCAGACCTGAGGGGTGCAAGGGCCCATCTGGACACTGGAACACAAACTCACTCCCTGACCCAGCGTCTGGTGGCAGGCACAGGCCCCTCCCCGGGGAGAATTCCTTCTTTCCCGTCCAACTCGGTTTCTGTCACCTCCCATTCTGCAAAGGCAGCTCAGCCTTAAGTGGTGCTCTTTCTGGAGGGCTGTCTGAGGCACCCGCGGCTCCTGGGAGGGGTCCGAAGCCACAGCACTGCGGTGGCCCCTCTTCTGGAACCTGCCGAGCAGAGGAGGACATGGGGCAGCACCCCGAGGCCCCCAAGTGACCACACCTCTCAGTGGTCTCTGAGGAGGCAGAAACTGTTCCCAGGGATCTGGGTGCTCCTGGGAGCACTCGCTGCACCAGGAAGAAGGGTACTGATCCAGAGTAAAAGGGCGGGCCGGGTCCCACATGCCCACGGGAGGGAGAGACAGTGCCCCGGCCTGCAGCACAGGGACGCTCCCTTCGGAGGCAGGTTCGTGAATGGAGCTTGCCTGCACAGCCCAGCTCTCTCCACGGCTCCTCCGGGGGCCAGGAGTAGCCCCCCCTACCAGCTTTTCCTCTCCTACGAGCAGGCCTGGGTTTTCCTACTAGAGTAACTCAGAAGTGGTCTATTTGCAGAACAAAGGTACTCGGTCTGCTTCTTCCACAGACATGCTTGGGCCCCTGCAGAGTGAGCCCCTGGGCCCTCCCCCAGCCAGCAGAGCCGAACCACACTCCGCTTTGGGGCCTTGCACGAAACCCCTGTAAAAACATGGTCGGATGGTGAGCAGCCCCTCCTTGACAGAGGCCTGCACATGCGTGTGCATCACAACCACCAGCGCACACTCTCCTCCGGCAACAGAGTGGCAATGCCCCCCTCGGTGCGTCACAGGAGCAGTAAAAGTCTGAGTCCAGCCCTGAGCGCAGAAGCCCCCGGCTCCCCGGTCCTCGCCCGCAGTATCTCTGAGAACAGGCTGGCTCAGCAGATGGGGTGTAAATACGCTCACAGGGGAGATGATCCACCTTCTTAGGCGAGCCTACCTCTGCAGGCATGGCCTCAGGATGCACTTGTGTACGATCAACGTGAAAATACTGTGTTCATAACAGCCTCTGCTACCATCGCACTCAAAATTGAGTTAACTGCACAATCTCTTGAATGCTACGTCAGGTCTTCCCAGGAGCCAAGGTAATGACGGTCACAGAAATCCCAGTCCCAACACACGCTCCGAATACGACACAGGTCAACGAGAAGCACCAATAAAACCACACACGACCCCCAAGTAGAGAAGACTTAGGGGCTTAGGAGTAAACTAAAGTCACTGGAAGAGAGAGGACGTGCACCCTGAGTGCGAAAACGCTGGGGAAGGGCGCAGAGGGACCGGAACCCTGACAGACAGTGGACAGGGGCCCCTAGAGGCTGCTCGGGAAGGGACGGAGATGGCGGGCAGGGGGGTGGGCGCCACTCAGGAGGCTGCAGGGAAGGGGGAAGAGCAGGAGGTGCACACTCGGGCATCCGTGAAGCAAAAATAGTAATAAAACAAACCTCGGGGCACACGCCCTCTGCCCACCTGCCGCTGCCGCAAAGGCCAACCGTCCGAGAGACGGCGCTCTGCTGCACTGACAGAAGAGGGGGCTGTTGAACCAGAAATCACGGCAACGGCTCGCCGGCAGCCAGCCAGCTGGTGAACCCCGGAGGCGTGAGCCGCCTCCTCCTCCTCGAGGCGACGACCACGGGAAGGAAAATAAAAACGAGAATATCCAAATAGTTCCACCGATGAAAAGTCCTCCAAAAATACACACACGAAGCAGAAGGACAAACGGAAACAGGGCACTGCAAATGTAATTAAAGACCCCGGAGAAGCATTTGAGAAACTATCCTTCCAGCCTGCAAACCAGGAGACCAGGTAAGTTACGAGGACAAGAGATTCAAGATGGTCACCGGACTTCGCAAAAGCAGCCTTCGACGGGCAGGGCGGGGCGGAGGAGGGTTTTCATGAAAGGCAAAGAAAGAAAGGTGTGGGCTGAAGGGTTCAGCGCCAACTGAGCAGAACATTCAAAAATCAGAGCCATAGGGAAAAAGTCTTAAACATGTAAGAATTGAGGGAGGAATGCACCCAGGAGCCGTTCTTATGGAATCTACCGGAGAATTCACTTCGTCTACCAAGGAGAGGAGTGGGGTTCTCTTCGGCAAAAGGACACATGGGAAACATTTAATATATTCGATTACAGATCTAGGTTAGGTGGGAGTAAGGGAAGAAGAATAACACAGAGATGTTACGTGTTAGGTCAAAGTGGGAATACCGCAGCGCTAACATGGCAGACGACGGAGGAAGCCGGACTGACCCCCGCGGTGCGGGCAGGACGCTGGCCACACGCTGGCTGAACAGGAAGTCAAAGGGTCCATCAGCAACCGACAAACCAAACAGGAGAAGGGCCCGAGGGAGTTTGTAAAAGGCAGTAAGGGGGGTGCCTGGGTGGCTCAGTCGGTCAAGCGTCCGACTTCGGCTCAGGTCATGATCTCACGGTTCGTGGGTTCGAGCCCCGCGTCGGGCTCTGTGCTGACAGCTCAGAGCCTGGAGCCTGCTTTGGATCCTGTATCTCCCTCTCTCTCTGACCCTCCCCTGCTCACACTGTCTCTCTCTCTCTCTCTCTCTCAAAAATAAATAAAAACATTTTTAAAAATTTTTTAAAAAGGCAGTAAGGACAAAGGTAACCATTCAAACGAGAATGAGAACTTCTTAAACATCAAAAGAAATTAAACAAAGGATCAAAGAAAATGGCATCATGTAGAGCTAAAAATGCAATCGACAGAACATAATATGTAGTACTTATTATATAAAATATTATGAAAATGTTAAGACCAAGTATATCAATCATATAAATATTAGACATTGGACATATATATAATTGTGAATGGGCTTAAATCACCTATGAAAAGAAATCGATTTTCAATTTGGCTTAAAAAAACAAGATCCAGCTGTATGTTGTACACTTGAGGCACGCTTTTTAAAAGGGATCCAGGAAGGCTAAAAATAAAGAGACAAGCAGAGCTATACCAGGCAGATGGAAATAATAACAAAGTAAGTATTACAGTCTTGATATCAGGCAAAGTAAGAGTAAGTGGACTTCTAGGAAGAAAGCTTGGTGACAAACACTTACTTATGCTAAAAAAACAACAACCCACATTTCACAATAAAAATATAATAGTCACGAATGTCAATGCACCAAGCAAAACCACAACTACAATTTTAAGTAGAAATTACAGAAAATGAAAGGAAATCTAGATGGAAACCCACTAACACGGGACACGGTTAACACAGCAATTTCATCAGAAAAGAGACCAGTTAGACAAATGGTAGGTAAGGACACACACAGTGTGTCATAACCAAGAAGGCAGGCTAGACAGAGAGACTTCTAGATCTGACATCGGAGAACGTGCTCAAATGTACACAGAATGTGCACAAAAAATTGATCATGTGCTAGGTGACAAATAATCAATTTTCAGAAAGTAGAAAGATGACAAAGAATATTTTCTGATCCTGGTATAATAAAGCTAGAAATTAATTTTAAAATAACAGAAATTCCAAAAATATGTATGTAATTAAAACACGACATGTCAGAGTATATGGGGCATATTTAAAGCAGGGTTTGTGGGACATATTTAAAGCAATGATTAGATAAAAATATTCATAGGCTTCAACACTTATTTCACTAAAAATGGAAGAATTAAAAAGTTTTAATGCCAAACTCAAAAACCTAGAAGAGGAAGAACAACAAAAGCACACAGAAGGAAAAAGGAAGTTAGATGTAGAAAGGAAGGTAGGGGCACCTGGGCGGCTCAGTCGGTTAAATGTCTGACTCTTGATCTCAGCTCAGGTCATGTCTCCCAGGCTGTAGGTTCGAGCCCCACGTCAGGCTCTGTGCTGACACCTCAGAGCCTAGAGCCTGCTTTGGATTCTGTGTCTCCCTCTCTCTCTGCCCTTCCCCCACTCGTGCTTGCTCGCTCTCTCTCTCTCTCTCTCAAAACTAAATAAACATTTAAAAATTTAGAAATAAAAGCAATGAAGTAGATTCAACTAACAAAATCAACAAAATAGGGTAACTAGTAGCTAAATTTAAGCAAAGAATGAGAAAGCAAACTATGTCAAGTAAGAATGACCGAGGGGCAGGAAGTATCGGGACGGAAGAAGACGTATTATCTAGCTTCAGTTATCAAAACTGTGTGGTGTTCGCAGAGGAAAAGAAGCATATGATCAGTGGAATGGAATAGAGGATCCAGAAATAGACCCACATAAATATGCCAAACTGATTTATGACAAATGTGTAGAATTAAGTCAGTGGAGGAAAGCAAGCTAGCCTTGAAGAACTGGTGTTAGAGTAATTGGACATCCATAGGTGGAAGGAGGGAAGGAGGGAGAGAAGGGAGGGAGGGAGGGAGGGAGGAAGAGAAGAAGGAAGGACTTGCTCAAGCTAAGTTCATTCCACACCTATGAAAATTAACTCAAAGTAAATGATGGACTTCACATAGGGAAGACTTGGGGACCTAAGGCTAGGCAAAGAATTCTTAAAATTAATACCAGAAGCATGATCCATAAAAGGAAAAAATGACTAACTGGATGTCACCAAAATGAAAAATCTTTGTTCAGTCAAGATGCTGCCAAGAGGGCACAAAGACCAGAAACAGATTAGGGGGAGATCCTGCACACCACGTATCAGACAAGGGACTAGTATCTAAAATACATAAAGAACTCTCAAAACTCAACAGTAAAAAAAAAATAATAAAATAATTCAATTAGTAAATGGACAAAGGACACAAACCTATTTCGCCAAAGAACATACACAATGGCAAACAAACACATGAAAAGATGTCCAGCCTCATTAGACATTAAATTCCCACATTAAAGTCCCAAGGAGATGATCAGTCCACATCGATCAGGATGGTGAAAATAAAAATTAGCGACTGCACCAAATGCCGACAAGGATATGGAGAAATGGGATCACCCGTCCATGTCTGTTGGGAGTGCTAAGTACGGCTACTCTGAAAAACACTTCGGCCGATTCTTTGAAAGCTAAATGTGTAGGGGCACCCGGGTGGCTCGGTCGGTTGAGCCTCCGACTTCAACTCAGGTCAGATCTCACGTCTGTGGGTTCGAGCCCCGTGTCAGGCTCTGTGCTGACAGCTGGCTCAGAGCCTGGAGCCTGCTTCTGGTTCTGTGTCTCCTTCTCTCTCTGCCCCTCCCCCTCTCATGCTCTGTCTCTCTCTGTGTCGAGAATAAATAAAACATTAAAAAAAAAAATAAAGAAAGCGAAACGTGTAACTACCATTTCACTCAGGAACTGGACTCCTAGGCCTTTATCCCAGAGGAATGGACACTTACAGTCACACAAAACCTGTACACGAATGTTTATCACAACTTTATACATAATAGCCAAAAGCCTGGAAACACGCAGGATGTCCTTTGATTGGTAAATGGCTAATCCAACATGGTCCAGCCACCCCACGGCCCCCCCCACTCAGCAATAAAGAGGAAGGAAAGACTGATCCACACAACTGCATGATCCCCAGAGAATTATGCCGGGAAAATAGCCAAGTGCAAAAGTCTACTCACTGTGTGGCTCCATTTCGGTAACATTCTTGAAATGACAATATTATAGAGATGGAGAAGAAGTCAGTGGTTCCGAAGGATTAAAAAGAAGGGAAGGAAGGAGATGGAAGTGGGTGTGGCTAAAAGGGCAACGGCCGGACCCCTGCCCATCCCCGTGGGGATGGAAACGTCCTCTCCTGACTGGTCAGCGTCAACATCCTGGCTATAATCATGTACTACAGTTTTCAGGATGTCACTATTAGGGAAACTGTTTATTAGTTTTTTTAATTTTTTAATGTTTTTTATTTATTTGAGAGAGACAGTGCAAGCAGGGGAGGGTCAGAGAGAGAGGGAGACACAGAATCTGAAGCAGGCTCCAGGCTCTGAGCTAGCTGTCAGCACAGAGCCCGACATGGGGCTGGAACCCACGAACCGTGAGATCATGACCTGAGCCGAAGTTGGATGGATGCTTAACCAACTGAGCTGTTTAAAGGGTGCATGGATGTGGATCTATTATTTCTTACAGTTGTATGTGAATCAACAGTTATCTCAAAATAAAGGGTTTAATTTTTAAAAAGTAACACCTCTCTTTTGTGTAAGAAAAAGGGAGAAAATAAGAAAATACGGTTGTACTTGCTTATTGTGGCCAAAGAAACACAGGACAGATAAAGGGAGAATAGATCGGTCACCTCCTGATGGAGGGATGGAGGCAGTGACGTTTCTCTGGGGTTGGCTCTTTTGCGTGGTTTTACCTTTTATAACATGTTAATGTTTTACGTACTAAAAAAAAAAAATCAACAAGGATGGAGAGGATCCCTAAAATCGAACACAAACAAAACACAAGCCCAAAATTATATAACCCCGAGTAAATATAAACCCAGAAGTGGGGAGAGGAATACTAACCCAAGTAACTCTCGGACACAGTATTTCAACCATATGCCCTCCGACAAAAGAGAAAAAGTGCGATGCACAAATTGAACTCTATTTAGATTTGTTTTCTTCCACGGTAAAGGCTAATTATTTCTTAACTACTTTATATATCATCTCAGGATTCATAAAATGAAAAAATATATTCAGAAAAACTTCTCCCACATTGGAGAAGGAAGTTCCATATATGGAAAGATGAGAGACCAGAAGGAACCCAATGGTGTTGGATTCGAATTGGAATCGTTATCAACGCATGGTTTTACATGCACACACGCTCATGAACTCATATGATAGAAACAGATGTAGACATATATGTGTTTGTGTGTTTGTAAGTGTATACTCACACGTTTCTTAGCTTTTCCTATTAAGAGAGGGAGCATGTAGAAGCAATGACACACGCATGCATAAAAGTATAACATACCAATGAATATACCTGGAATTCAGAGGCCATTCTCTACCAGAAGGAGCCAGGGCTCCTTGAACAGAGAGCTAATCCCAGGGCTTATGCAAGAAAAGTACAAGGCAACTTGAAGGAACATTTTGTGCCAGAAAGTAAGGATGTGCTAAAAGAAAAAAAAAAAAAAGAGGGACGAATGAACGGCCAATATAATCAACAACGTGGATGAATCTGAAAAATCACTACGGTGAGAATTAACCTCACACAAGAGAATATGTACCGTACGTGCTCCATTTATATAAAACTTTAGAATGGAATCGAATCTATGTTGCTAACACGGTGTTAGCTCCTGAGGAAGATGGGCACAAGGAATGACTACAAAGATACTTGGAAAACCCTCTTTGGAGGTAACGGCACTGCTCTGTGTCTTGACAGGGGTTTACCTTTCTTAGGCGAATGTATGGATCAAAATTCATCACACGGTCCACTAATGTTTGCACATTGCACTGCATGTAAATGTTACCTAAAAAAGGAACTAGAAACAAATTTGGGAACTCTAGATACTATCACACCTGCCAAAATGCTTAAGAATGAAGCGTAGTGATGTCTGCAACTTACTTTGAAATGCAACTTAACAATAAGAAGCGTTGCTGGATGGAGAGATGGTCAGATAAACGATAAACAAGCACAGTAAAATGTTCATGAAAGAATGCAGGTGGTACGTACATGGGTATTCACCAAAGAAGTCTTTTCACTTTCTGTGTGTCTGAAATTTTTCATACTAACATGTAAAACATATGATGAGAATGTGTCACAGGGACACAGCAGCCAAATTGAAGGGGCTCCCAGTGGCCAAATCTGTGACAATTTAGCCATCAAAATAACTAGATTATAAACTATTGGACAATTATATTACCCACTGACTGTAACTTAGTCAACGTAACTCATTGACTGAAATGGGAATACATGAGTACATGTGGGTATAAATAAATAAATGAGTAAATAAATAAAGGTAAGAAAGCAAAAGCTCTTCAATAGAGTAGAAAGTACTAAACAATAAATAAATTTAGGGAAAAAATACCATCGGGCAAAGATTATAATAACAATTGATCCAGACAAGAATTATCAGTGGATGCTAAAACAGGGGGGTAAAAGTTTCATGCATAAGACATTTACATACACATCAAATATCTCCTCACGCACACGAATGAATTACAAAGGGAAAAACAATAACTTTACACCAGAGACATGTAGCAGGTACCATCTTAACCAACGACCAGAGTTAACAGCTCCAGTAATGTAATCCCAGTAATGGGGTAGCGGGTACCATGGACCTTTCAACGTGATGCACTGAGAAGTAGCCAACATCGCCTCTCTGGTCTTCCTGCCAAAAATGCACGTCCTCAATTCAGTGAAGAAACATCAGACAAGCCCAAGTTGAAAGATACTGTTCAAAATAACTAACTGGCCTGTGTTCTTCAAAATATGTCAGTCATGAGAGACAAAGACAGACCAAGGAACTGTTCCAGACTGTTGGAGATTAAAGACATGGAAATAAATACAAGATTTTAGAGGGGATCTTAGACCAGATGATGGTGATGGTATGATGGTGATGATGGTGGTGGTGATGGTGGTGATGGTGGTGATGGTGGTGGTGGTGGTGATGGTGGTGGTGGTGATGGTGATGGTGGTAGTGATGATGATGGTGGCGGTGGTGATTACATTTTGCTAGTGAAGCAAATCATGAGAGACTCGTGAATACTGAAAACAAACTGAGGGCTGAAGAGGGAGGGGGGAAGGGGAAGGTCATGGAGTGATGGTCATGGAGGAGGGCACTTGTGGGGAAGAGCACTGGGTGTTATATGGAAACCAACCTGGTAATAAGCTATTTTTTTTAAAAAAAGGACACTATTGGAACATAGCTGGCTACATGAATTAAGTCTAGATTGGATAGTCATGTCATATCAATGTTGTTTTCCTGATTTTGATCATGGTACTGAGTTATGCAAGAGACTAACCTAGCTCTTAGGAAATATGCAGCAAAATGTTTGGGACTAATGGGGCATCATGTTTGAAAGTTACTTTCAAGTGGTTCAGGAAAAAATGTCCATGCACATACACAGAGAATGAGAAAGCAAAAACGGTAAAATGTCGACCGTCGAGGAATCTGGGTGAAGGGCATAGATGTCTTTGTTCTATTCCTACAACTTCTCTGAAATGTTGAGATTATTTCAAAATTAAAAGTTTTTCAAATATGAACTAAAAATAAGATGCTATCTCACACAGGTTGCTCTGGTTCTGACTAGTCTCTCCTGGTCCAAAATGAAGAGGTGCCACCTATTCAGAAATTTCTAGAGACTGAGCTGCTGTGGCCATTTGATCCTCACTGTAGAGACCCAACGCTCAAGGTACGAACCGGAAGCTAACCAACCAGGGCGACCTACAGAGGCGATGGGCAGCGCTCCTGGGTTGGGGAGTTAGGCTGTTGCATACATGCCTGTGCCCAATTCCAATGACTGTTGGTGACAGAGCCCCCGGTCCTTTCAAAGACAGTGCCAAGGAACAGGTCTGACAGCTGCCTCCCCCTCCCAGTTCTGGAACCACCGTCAAAGATGCAATTAATAATCCAAGGGCGAGACTCCTCTATCTCACACAGCCTCTGATACAAATCAACCCCAAAGTGTTAACAGATCAACAGTTATCTCTAATACCAAACACAATTTGTATTTAAGATGACATCTGCAATATTTTAAAAGCCAGAGTCTAAAACAACAAACTTGGCATTTTTTCTGAGTAGCAATTAACACAGTGACTAATCCTATCAAGGAGACAGTAATTGGCATGGAGATATCCTTCTCACACCAGCAGCAGGTTGAAAACCTTAATCCTCACCTCTTTTTAACAGCACAGACTCTAGAGTATCTCTGCTCATCAAGGAAACTAATGCAATTATTAAGGACAAGGGTAATTACCCTACAGTTTCAACAACAACAAAAAAATAAAAGTGTTCACACAGCGGTCACACAGGCAAAGGATGGGAGGCTTGACTCGTGGAGGAGGCTATTCCCGTGTCACAGCCACACCAGGGCCAGGCTGTGGCGCCCGCACGGCCCCGCTCAGGGCACAGGGTCAGGCACAGCCCCACGCCAGCCAGTCCCGCCCAGCCCTGGGCACCCCAGGACCCGTCTCCTATACAAAGTTCCCAAGTGCTAACCGAATTGAGTGAGCGTTCCCAAGGACATGACCCATGAAACACCTAACACGTATCATCATGCTGGTCTCCTCAAGGTCTCTAGAACCCTCTATGCTCATTCTGAGCACACTTGGTCGGGTTATTCTCCCCAAGTACGATGCCGTTCCCCGGAATCTGTCTAAAGTTCTTCAGAGCTTCAAGTCTTGGGAAGCAGCCCAGCCTCAGTCAACACTGGCAAATATAAGCCCCTCCCGTCTAGACGACGACAGCAGAACACAGAGGTGCACATGTTCGCCCATGACCGAGTGTGGGCTGCCCTGTTCGCACCCTCAACAGAACCACACGGTTTCCCGAGTCATGCTCCTGGCCTAGGCACACTTCACGTCACCCAGCACAGGGCTAGACAAGTCCTGGCAACAGCCCCACAAGCTCTCAGATGCTCCCAGACCCATCGCTCTGTGGGGTAAGGGAGAGAGGGGCTTTGCATGTGTGGGTACTTCAGCCGATGGGGTAACAACAGAACTTTCGGTGAACCCACAGTATGTGTTTAACACATTGATGAATGAATCCGTGAAATGAAAGAATAAGCCAACCAGCATGAACTGGGCCAGTTTGCTTGATGGGCCAGCAAGTGGACCTCGGAAGGCTACGGAAAGTTCTCTGGACAGACCAGCTGGCTTCCCCCTAGAGCTCTGCCTGGCAGAACTGTCTACGCCTGCAGTGCTGCCCGGCCGCCTCCAGGGTGCGCTGCGGGCCACGGCAGGACCAGGCAGTAGTGACAGAGGCTTCCAACTCTGAAGGGACATGTCACCCTTATGTAAAGTGGATGAGGTGGCACTCTGTTGAGCACGGAAACTTCTCACCCATATGGTGTGACCAAACCTTAGTCATACCCCCAGTTCCGGCTGGCAGCAGAATGAGGGAATTGCTAATTAAGGAAACACCTGAGCCTGGGTAGGAAGGCACTCAGCCCTGAGGAGCCCAGGGGAGGTGGCAGGGCCCAGTCACCAAGAGGGAAGCAACAGCGCCCCCCTCAGAGAGGCTGAAGAGCCTGGAGCAGGGCTCCGATCCTGGGGGTCCCAGGAGCTCAGCCCAAACTACAGCATGGGGAGAACCACAGAGCCAGTGATCCGGTCACGAGAAGCAAAGGCAAGGCCGCTGGTGCTAGGTCACCATGGGACCAGCCACCGCATCTCATGACAGAGGGTCCTGAAATGTGCCCGCTTAGGAGGAAGGTTGATTCCACTGGACGGGAATTAGGTGGACCTCAGATGGACATTCTCCCAGGTGAACCTTGCCTCACAGGTGAAATGTCAGCTGGCGGTGATTACACAGGTTAGAAAGACCAGGGAGGTATCTTAGGCATTGTATGCATTTTTACTAGGATGAACGTAGCCTGTTTAAAGCAAGAAGAAATTCGATGACAGCCTTTCCTACTGAATTTGTAAGATGAGGTGAAGAAAGAAATATGCCCTTATCTTTTTACATTCATTGTATGTAGACCTTCCTGTCTGCATTAGCAACCTGGCCCATCTTATCCCCATGGGGTGTCGTTGGTGTTATCTATGGTACCTTCTAAGGTAAACATGTCTTCTCTTCCTATTAGGTTGTAAGCCCCCTACTGGTGGGAACGGGGCCTGATTCATCAGCAAACCCCGTGCGGAGCCTAGCAGAGTGCCAGGTTCAGGCTGCCACTCAGCCGACGGTTGATAATCATGTCTCACTAATAAATACAATGAACTCGCCAAAGAAATTCCACTCGGAGGCCCGGCCTGAGGCTGAGCTGTCCTCATCTAATGAATCATACATTTAATTTTATAGAAGTGCTTTTCCCTCAAAGGTATGAAAGAGTCATCATAGCTCCCGATTCTTATTGAGCCAAATGCTTCTCAGTGAGAAGAGGGCACTGGGAGGAAGAAGGGATTAGGGCTGCACCCGGCCCAGTCCGGTGGGATCCGGGAGCATCTTGGGTCAGAATTTAGAACCAAGAGCTTAAGAACAATCAGTCATTTAAAACCATATTTCTCTGCCATTTGCTACCCATCAGATTGACCAAATTTAAGGACTGACAATGGCTAATGCTGGCAAAACCATGAAGCCACAAACTCAAACGCTACAGATGAGAGTGAGAGGTGACATAACAACTTTGGAAAACCACTCGGCAATTTTGACAAGTTACAAACACTCTAAACGTCCATCCAACATAAAAATATTTATCCGTGGTATATTCACACAATGGAAGAGAATACAGCAGTGAAAATAAATAAGCTAGCACTATAGGCAGCCACATAGATGAATCTCAAGAAAAATATATGCTGGCAAAAAACCCACATTTATAACCCAAATCCAAAAAAGGATCCAATAAAGTAGTAGAATATGAAATTGACATTCAGAAATCAATAGCAGAGGGAAAATCCTATTCACAACGGCAACAACAAGATAAAATATGCAGGAATAAACTTAGTAAGAGATACACAAAAGCACTATAAGGAAACTTTTTAAACTAACACAAAACACAAAAGTTTCTTGAATACATAGGAAGATGTAAGCTCTTCTTGGATAGGACAATTTGATATCATAAAGACGTCAGTTGACCCTAAGTTAAATTATAAGTTAAGATATTAATGGAGCTAGACAAATTGATATACATTTCATATGAAAAAATAAGCCTTCAAGAATAGCCAGGAAAACATTGAGAAAGAAAAGTCTCAAGGGGAAGTAAAACCTACAAGACATTAAAAATACTACGAAGTGTCCACAGTAAAACAATGTAGCTCTGGTGTGTGAGTAGACATAGAAATGCAGTAGAAGAGGAAGTTCAGATATAGATGCAGCTACGTTTGTAAATTTTGTATATTTCAAAGATGACCTCTAAAATCACTGAAGCAAAGAAAGATCTTTTTTGATAAATATTGCTGGGACAACCGGCTAACAATTTGGAAAAAGATAAAATTATACCCACATCTCACATCAAACATAAGAAAACTTTCCAAAAGGATCAAAGATGTAAATATAGAAAAAGAAGCCACAGAAGTATTAGAAGAAAATGTGGGTGAATTCCTTCATGACCTGAGCAAAGGGAGATATATTCCTATAATTCAAAAATACAGATGTAATAAAAGATTGACAAATCTGCCTACATAAAATAAAACATTTTACACATGAGACACACATTAGATTCAAAGATACAAATAGATGGGAAATCAAAATACGGGCAAAGTATATCATGCAAACAAGAAAGTTGGACAATAAGAATATCAGACAAAACAGACTTTAAACAAAGAATGCTACTAAAGATAAAGAGGAACATTTTATGATAATAAAGGTCTCAGCGCATCAGGAAATATAACAATTACAAGCACAGATGCACCAAAGTACATAAAGAAAAACTGACAGGTGAAGGTAGAAAGAAATCATTCTTCCACCGTATTTAAAGTCTTCTATATCCTACTTCCAATAATGGATAGAATGAGTAGATAGAATTATCAGCCAGAAAACGAAGACCTGACCGGCACTATAAGCCAGTTAACCTACCAGACATCTTAAGAACACTCCACCCAACAGCAGAATGTACATTCTTCTCGAGGGCACGGTCACATTCTCGAACACAGACCACATGCTAGGCCACAAAACAAACCTCAGTAACCATAAAAGGATGGAAATGATACATAGCATGTTCTCCAATCACAGTGAGATGAAATTAGAAGTCACCAATAGCATGAAAACATGGGGACACTCATGAATATGTGTAAAAGACACGAGACACTCCTAAACAACCAATTGGTTAAGTAATCTAAACGGTGCATCAGAAAATACATCGAGATAAATGAAAATGGAAACACAAGGTACTAAAACATGGGAAGCAGCAAGAGCAGTGCTTAGAGGGAAATGTATAAAAGAACAAGACCTCAAGTCAATAACCTAACCTTCCACCTTACAATTGGAGGGGGCGAGGGGGTGAAAGAGCAGAGTCGGGCGCCTGGTTAAGCATCAGACTTTGGCTCAGGTCATGATCTCACGGTTCATGGGTTTGAGCTCTGTGCTGACAGCTGGAAGCCTGGAGCTGCTTCAGATTCTGTGTCTCCTTCTCTCTCTGTCCTCCTCTGCTTGCTCTCTCTCTCTCTCTCTCTCTCTCTCAAAATAAATAAACATTAAAAATTTTTTTTAAATTGTAGAGTAAACCTTAAAACAAGAATAAGGAAGGAAATAATAAACATTACAGTGGAACCTAATAGAGAACAGAAAAATATAGAGAAAAATCAATAAAACAAAAAGCAGGTTCTTTGAGAAGAACAACAAAATTCACAAATCTTGAGCTACATTGACCAAGAAGAAAAGAGAAGATTCAAATGACCAGACCTAGAAATGAAAGAGAGGACATTACTATGACCCTATAGAAATAAAAAGGATTATGAAGGAATACTGTAAGTAATTGTAAGGCAACAAATTAGATAACTTAGATAAAATAAGAAAATTCTAGAAAGACAGAAACTACTAAAACAGACACAACAAGAAATGGACACTCTGAATATACCTGTAATAAGTAAAGAGATTGAATTAATAATTTAAAAATTTACCCACAAAGAAAATCCCAGCCTGAGTTGGCTTCACCACTGAGTTCTACCAAACATTTAAAGAATAATTAATCCTTTACAATTCTCTCTTCACAAACTCTTCCAAAAACTTTAAGAGGAGAGAGAACACTTTTCAATTCATTTTATAAAACCAGTATCACCCTGATACCAAAACCAGACTAAGACATAACAAGAAAATCAACTACTTGCCAATAACTTTTAGGAATATGCATGCAAAAATCTTCAGCAAAACAGGGGTGCCTGGGTGGCTCAGTCAGGTAAGCATCTGACTTCAGGTCATGATCTTGCAGTTTGGGAGTTTGAGCCTTGTGTTGGGCTCCGTGCTGACAGCTCAGAGCCTTGGGCCTGCTTTGGATTCTCTCTCTCTCTCTCTCTCTCTCTCTCTCTCTCTCTCTCTCTCAAATAAATAAACATTAAAAAAATTTTTTTAAAGCTTCAGCAAACTGAATCCACCAACACAACAGTAATCTTCCCTTGTCTGTGGGTTTGGTTTCTATGGTTTCAGCTGCCCGCGGCCACCACGGTAAGGAAGTAGCTGTCCTTCCTCCTGGCGTCTCGCCAGAAGGTCAACAGCAGCCAGAACTGTGTTACGTTACCTACATCGCGTACCTCGCTTTACCCCCATTTCAGCACACAGGCGCTTCATCGTCCCCCGCCGTCGCCAGAAGGGTGAGCACAGCACAGTAAGGTATTTTGAGAGGGAAAGCCATACTCACACAACTGGCAGTACAGTAGATTATTATATTTTCAGTGTATATGTATATATATACACACGCTATTATATATAATACATAATATATATTATTATATTACTATATATTATATAATATGCAATCTTGTATATATTCTCTTTAGAATATTAATATATTATATATTAGTATATATGCTATATGTTAGTATATATATTATGTTAGTATATGTATGTAACATATATACTACAGTATATAGTTAATATATGTTTGTGTATTATATATATGTACACTATAGTATATAGTTATCATGTATGTTAGTATATATTATACTATATGTTAGTATATATATAACTGTATGTTAGTATATATATATACTAATATATATACCATAGTATATAGTATGTATAGTACAATTGATTATTTTATTACTAGTTATTGTTATTAATCTTTTACTGTGCCTAATCTAAACTTATATTTTAACTATAAACTATATATATAATATAGTTTAATATATATTAAACTATAAATTAAACTTCTAATAGGTATGTGCACATGGAAAGACATAGTATATATAGGACCCGACACTATCCAGGGTCACAGGCATCCAGCGGGGCCTTGGGACACACTCCCCATGGACAAGCGAGGACCACTGCCTTAAAAGAATCACACATTATGACCAAGTGAGATTTATAGCAGGTGTTCAGGTTGTCAGCAACTGAAAAGCAACAAAGTAATACATCACATAAGATTAAAACACAAAAATCACATGATCATCTCAAAAGACACAGAACAAACATTTGATAAAATCCAACACCCTTTCAAGATAAAAACAAAACAAAACTCAACCAATTAGAGGGGAATTTCCTTAACCCGATAAAGAGCATCTAAAGAAGATCCATAGTTAGTCTCATAATTATGGTGAAAGACTAGATGTTTTCCCCTAAGATCAAGAGCATTTAAGGATGCCACCTCTCACCACTTCCATTCAACATTTGCACCGAAGTTCTAGCCAGGGAAGCTGGGCAAGAAACAGAAACATAAGACATCCAGATTGGAAAGGAAGAAATAAAAATATCTCCATCACAAATGAAATGATCTTGTATATAGAAATCCTAAGGAATTCACTAAAAAAAAAAAACTTATTAGAACTAATGAACTTATTAGTCCAACAAAATTGCAGGATACAAGGTCAATAAACAAAGATCAATTGTATTTGTATACATTTGGCAATGAACAATCTGAAGATAAAATTTAAAAAGCAATTCCATTCTCAATGCCATCAAAAAGGAATAAAATACTTAGAAAGAAATTTATCAAGAGAAGTACAAAACTGCACTGCGAAACCTACAAAGCACTGTTGGAAGAAACAGGAAGAAACAGATCTAATAAACGGAAAAAATCAATGTTCATGGCTTCAAAGCATTAGTGTTAAGAGCAATATTCCCCAAACTGAATCTACAGATTCAACACAATCTCTGTCAGAATTCTACCTGACTTCTTTGTAAATATTGACAACTTGATTCTAAAATTCATATGAAACTGCAAGAGACACAGAATAGACCAAAACAATCCTTTAAAAAGAACAAAGTAGGAGGACTCACACCTCCCAAATTCAAAACTTACTACAAAGCAATGACTGGAATACAGACAGACATATTGCTCAAGAGAATACAGTTGAGAGTCAGAAATAAACTCATACGTCCACCGGCAGTTGATGTCAATAAAAGCCCCAGGACCACTCAATCAGGAAAGAATCGTCTTTCCAACAAACGGTGCTGGGACAACTGGACATCTACATACAAAAGGACGAAAATGGACCCTTACCTCACACCACACACACACACACACACACACACACACACATGCACGCGTGCGCACAGACACACATTAACTCAAAATTGGTGAGTCAAAGCACTAAACCTAAGTGCTAAAACTATAAAATTCTTAGAAGACAACACAGAAGTACATTCTCATGACCTAGAAGTCCACCAAGCATTCTTGGACAGGACACCAAAAAAACAAATAGATAAATGGGACTTTATCAAAATTTAAATTTTTTGTGCTTCTAAGGACGCCACCAAAAAGCGGACCCACAGGATGGGAGGAAATATTTGCACACCACATATCTGCTAAGGGACTTGTATGCAGAATATATAAAGAACTCTTACAACCTAATAATAAAAAGACAAGGAGGCCAATTTTTAAAAATAGGTAAAGGGTTTGTATAAATGTTTCTCCAAGGGAAATAAGCAAACAGAAGACATTCAAACACACACATCAGTCATCAGGAACATTTACATCGAAACCACAATGAGACGTCACTTCCCGTCCCACTGTGATGCCTCGAATCAAAACCTCAGATGGGAGCAAGCGTTGACAGAGAAACTGGAGCCTTCGTCCACTGCTGGTGGGGAAGTACAAAGCTGCTGCCACTTTGGGACATGGGCTGTTTCCGGCAGTTTCTCAAATAATTAGAGTGACCATATGACCCAGCAATTTCACTACCGAGTCTACACCCAAGAGAAATGAAAATTATGTCTACCCCAAAACAACTGTACACAAATGTTTATAGCATCCTTATTCATAATAACCAAAGATAGGAACAGCCCAAACGTCCATCAACGGACTAATGGATAAACAGAATGTGCGGTTGAATACTATCTGGTCATAAAAAGGAATGAAGCCCTGACTTGAACGGCCAACTTGAATGAACACTGAAAACACTAGAATATGTGAAAGAAGCCAGACACAAAAGTCCGTGTATTATGTGATTTCACTCACATGAGAGTCCGGAAGAGAGAAGTCTGTAGACCGTGAAAGTGAATTCGTGGGTTACATGGGGCCAAGGGGTCGGGAGAGGAGAGGGAGAGACAACGGGTCTGTAGCTAAATGGTATGGGGGTTTTTCTGAGGTGACCAAGATGCTTAAAATTGATGGTGGCACATATCTGTGACCATACTAAAACCACTCAACTGTACACTTGAAATGGGTAAATTGTATGTGAGTTATATCACAATAAAGCTGATTTTTAAAATTTTTTTAATGTCTTTATTTTATTTTGAGAGACAGAGCAGAGAGTGAGCAGGGGAGGGGCAGAGAGAGAGGGAGACACAGAATCTGAAGCAGGCTCCAGGCTCTGAGCTAGCTGTCAGCACAGAGCCTGGCGTGGGGCTCAAACCCACAGACTGTGAGATCATGACCTGAGCCAAAGTCGGACGCTTAACTGACTGAGCCACCCAGGCGCCCCAAAGCTGCTTTTTTAAATTTTTTAAATGTTTATTTATTTTTGAGGGGGGGAAAGAGAGGATCTGAAGCGGGCTCTGCACTGCCAGCAGAGAGCCCGATGCAGGGCTCAAACTCACGAACCAGGAGACCAGGACCTGAGCCAATATCCAGAGTTGGATGCTTAACCCACTGAGCCACCAAGTGCCTCAATAAAGCTCTTTTTAAACATCTAAAGATCTTTTTCAATTTGATGAGAAACAAGATATTCACACAGTCCCCATATAAGCGAAACACTTATAAATTACAAAAAGGAAAATAGCAACTTGACAGTGAAGAAACCCTGCAGAACCCGCCTGGACTGCGGGATCAGGTGACATCACTGGCCCTGGGACAGACGGGTGTCCTGTGGCTCCTGGACGGTGCCTGGAGGAGGCCCCGCATCCCTTCCGTCGTGCTTCGGACTAAACTGTGCATTTTAATCTCACCATGAGCGAACATCCAACTGAAGGGGCAGCAGCGACAACCAGGCCTGTTCTTTGAAACCGGCCACACTCGAGAAGGAAAGAAAACAGACTGAGGAGCTGCTCCCGGCGAGAACAGACAGAAGAGTCCAGAAGGTAACACGCAGCCGGTGCGCCCGCGTCTGGTCCCAGGCCAAACCCAAAACCCATTTGGTTTGCTTCCGCCATAAGGAACACTAGTGGGACAGCCGCCGAGATTCCTCGAGGGTCTGATGGTTAGATGACGGGACAGCACCGAGGCCAGTCTCCCGGTCCTGGGACGTGTGCTCCTGCCGGAGAGCGCCTCGGCCGAGGAGACGCTGCCCAGTAGTTAGGGGTGAGGGGGCACGTTCCAGAAGAAAAGGAAAATGTCACACGTATACACAATTTCAGATCTGTGTGTTACGTGTGCACTCTGTGCATGTGTGTGTGTACTCTGTGTGTGTGTGTGTACTGTGTGCATGTGTGTGTGTACTGTGCGTATATGTGTGTGTGTACTGTGTGTGTGCTGAGTGTGTGTCTATTGTGTGTATATGTGTGTGCACTGTGTGTAAATGTGTGTGCATGTGTGTATATGTGTGTGTACTGTGTGTAAATGTGTGTGCATGTGTATGTATATGTGTGTATGCATGTGTGTGTACTGTGTGTGTGCATTGTGTGTGTACTGTGTGTATGTGTGTGTGTGTACTGTATGTATATGTGTGTGTGCATGTGTGTGTGTGTGTACTGTGTGCATGTGTGTGTGTGTATATGTGTGTGTGCATGTGTGTGTGTCCTGGGGGGGGTAGGCAGGTAGGTCTGCCAGAGAGGGGAAGTGATTATGCGTCTGTACTAAAATGTTAACAACTGTGGAATCTGGGGAATGATACGCAAGTGACATGTGTGTTATTTTTTGCACCTTTTGAACATTTGAAACGATCTCAAGTACAAAGATTTGATGCGCAGCACGTCTGCGGTACATGTAGTGGTTTAGTAAAGTCGAAGCACGTGAACGGAGGCCAGCCCGTCGCGAGCACACCCACGCCGAGCCGGAGCACAGAGCCGTCGGGACAGGGGCGGCTCCAAGGAAGACGGGGCGGACACAGAAGGGCTGCGCTTCGCTCCTCCAGCCAATGCGGCGTGGGCTGTGCATTTATTATTTATAGTTCTGGAGACCCACGCAGGGTTTCTTAGAGCAGTGATTCCCTCTTGGCCTCAGATGTGTTCCAACAGCACCGAGAACTTACCGCACAGGGGAGGGATCCCGGGAGAAAGAGGCGCGGGACTGACAGCCTTACACACACGTCGTCGCCTTGGCAGAAAGGAAGACGTGGCACCAGACAGCAGGGAGCTGCACGCTTCTGCCCAGGACGGGGGAGGGGGGCCCTCTGCGCCAGGAATGGGGGCGTTTGGAGCCATGGGGGCAGATGGCTTCCCGGCCTCAGGGAGGAGCCTGGCAGGTGCCCCACCTGGGGCTGGGGGTCGGTCTGGGGTCCCCGCTGCGGCCCGCAGAAGCAGACATTCCCAGAGATACTGACCCAGCGGGGCGCTAACACCACAGCGCGCCCGGACTGTGGCAGTAAAGGAAGTGGCATCGCCTGAATCACAAATGACCCTCTGGACCAGGAGGCGCTGCTGTCCACCACTGGCTTCCCCAACAGTCTGGAGGAGGCCCATCTGGGCAGGAGGGCCAGCACCCGCAGAGGAGGGAGTGCTGGCCAGAACCCAAGCCCCACAGCAGAGCTGAAGATGGGTCTCCATGTGCCCTGGGAGCAAGATGTCAAGTGCAGAGCCAGCCACGGAGATGGACAGGGCACCTCCCACAAGCCAAGCCAAGCAGTCCTCCAGGCTCTCAGAGAGAAGGGGCAGGCGAAGGCTGACAGCAGCCTCTGTCCTCCCCGGAGGACCTCAAAGCAAAGATGAGGACTGAGAAACAGGTAGGAAGTCCGTGGGGAAAAGGTGGTTCCAGATCAGCCTTCCACCCCTTGCTGGATCCCAGGAGCAGCGGCCGGCATGGCCAGCAGCATGGATGACATGGAGACCACGGGGTTGTTGGGATCCTGTCGGCTGTGAGTTTGCTCAGGGCGACATGAGGAGTGCTAGGGGCTTCAGAGCAAAGTAACAGATTTCTGAAGACTTGCCAAGTGCTTCCGGCCACCACGGTCCAAGGGGGTCACGAGGGTGCACGCGGGGTCAGCACCTGACCCCGCAGATGGGTTCCTCATTTGCCTCTCCTGGTGTCGCTCCCTGTGAGAGTCAGGGTTGGGGCTGGGGGTGCAGGGGCGAGGCACCTAGGGTGCAAACTGTCAGGAGGTGCTCCCTCTGGGGTTCCCAAACACAGGGTCGCCCCTGAGAGTCGGCCCTGCTAAGAGCACCGAGCAGGGGTCGTCGGGGGAGAGCCACACGCCTGAACGCATCTGGCCCTCATGCAAGAGAAGAGCCTGGATTGCTGGGTCTGGGGGCACCTTGATTGTCTAGAACTTCCTGAGAGGCCAGCCTTGGCCTGCTCTTCTTTGGAACACTTTCTGTATCCTGAACGGGGGCGTGGTCAAGAGTCAAAGATCTCTCCCGCAGTCTTCTGGCTAAGTGACCTTAAGCAAGATTTCCGACCTCTGGAAGCCTGTCTTCTCATCTATGAAAATGAAATAAACAATACTCTGGTTGTTGACAGAAGTCAAGGAGATTTTCTAAAAAAATGTTTCAAAGCACATACAGAGGGGTGGATATCACAAGCATCCTCCGCCCCTTCCTCTCTTCTTCCCCCCCAAGGACATCCCACACTCCAGTTCCTAAAGAGACTGGCCACCTCTCGGCTCCCAAGGAGCTGGGAGCCCACGGTATCTTGGGAAATGTCGTTAAATCCCAGCGTGATAAACGCCCACACCCAGAGGAATCAGACATCTCCGGAACGTGGCCTGTGCCACTGGAGAGCCCCTGCCTGTCTCGGGGATCCCCGGAAATTCCTTCCTGCATCCAGTTCCGGCCACAGCTATCCCCCCTCCCAGAGAGTGGACCCCGCTTTGCCTCGGCCAAACCCAGCCAGCGCTTCTGGACCGCACCCCTCGCATCTTTTCTGAGGCTGTGCATGCGCCCCCCAGCCTGGGGGAACCTCATGTCCCCGCGCTTCGGCAAGGGTCCGCGAGTGGCTCCCGGGTTCTCAGATGGTTTCCTGGGTTAACTTTGCCATGAATTTCATACGTCTGCGGGTCAAGAACAACATACATATTCTATTTTTTCTGCATTTCCCAAGGCTCACAGCACAGTGCCAGACTACCAGTATGTGGATAATAGGTTCTTGTGGACTTGAAGGTAATAAAATACATATTCATTTAAATTTTTAATTTGAAAAAATGACTAGAATTTGAAAATGAAAGTTCTGCCTCATGGACCAAACTTGAACTTTTTCTAGAAACACTTTTTTTTTTTTTAATGGACTTTGCAGGGAACCAAGCAATTAATGCCTTTTCATTACAATTTAGGACTGAAACTGGAATATTAAAATTGCCACTCAGTGAGATGTGCATGAGATGCTGAGAGTCTCCTGGCGAATAATTCCTGGTTATAATGACATGCTGTAGACTTAAATCTTCCTCCTAGACGTGAAAAAAAGACAGTTAAATCAACTTTGTCCATTTAAATATCATTTCAAGATATCTAGAACCCATCTCTTTATTGCTCAACAACCCTTGGCAATTTCTTTTGCCCTCATTTATTTCTGGTTCCAAAGGGAATCCTGTCTGATTTATTGGAAATTAGTTCTTACAGCTAGTAAATGCTTTAAACTGTTTTCATATAAATCACTCCCGAATCTGCTCGGGCACTGAAGCCCGGTCCGAGTGTTTTCCTCCAGCGGCACGGAGCATCAGGGCGCCAGCCCCCCCCACCCCCGGGGACGGGGACAGGCACGTCCTCCTGCCCTCCGCCCTCAGGAAAGCTCCACGGAGCAGGCAGATGGGTCTCTAAAGAAACTTGGGTTTCCTGCGCGCACGCACACACACACACACACACACACGCGCAATCAGACGCTCCTTCCCCCTCTGTCTGCAGACACTGATTGGCCACATTTCAGCGGGTTGACAAGCCAGCTGCCTCTTGGGATCAGAGTTGGCTGTAGAAGAGGTACAGTGCGCGGATGAGCATGAGCACGCTGTGCGCAGTGGAGGCTGCGTGCCCGGCCCCCCCCTCCCCCCACCCCCGGTGCCAGCCAGGGCAGGCCGGACGGTGCTGGAAGGACATTGAGGGTCCACCCCCTGCTCACACCACACAGCCATTCTGGCTCAGTCCCGGGCTCGGCCGCACGCAGCCCTCACTCGGGGACATGAGCTCATAGAAGCTCATCCCTGCATCTTCAGATCGGTGCTTTGAAGTGACACGTGTCATTTCTGCTCACATGTCACTGGCCAAGGAAAGTGACATGTCACCCCAAACATCAAAAGCCCGGAGTAAGAGGCAGCCCGTCATATGTGGCCGGAAGGCGGACGGCACTCATGGGGATCACGCCACCTGACGCTCCCCTCCTGTGGGCTAGACATGACCACTGCTGGTGTGCGTGCATGCTCGTGTGTGTGTGTGTGCACGCGCGTGCCCGTGTGTGTGTGTGTGTGTGTGTGCACGCACGCATGCGCGCTCACCATAAAACCAGGACCGTTCTGCCTGTCCGGCAGGCTCTTTCTCCTCTGAAGAGTCTGACACTTCGCCACATCGTAGCCCTGGACATGCCTGATACACTCCTTATCAGAATCAATCTTAAAAACAAATGGCTGTTATTTAGGTAACTACTAGGAATAGAAAGAGAGCTCTTCAAATTGACAAAGAAGAAGGAGTGAGGGAGGGATGGAGGCCTTGGAGGCATAAGTGGAAAATAAAAATCCTAGGATTCTAAGACTCTTCACCAAAGAGAAAAAGCCCAAACCTTTCTCATAGCCTGGAGACGCTTCACAACGGCTCAGGGAGGGCTGGGGGGGAGGCGCACTGCTCAGACACCCAGCTCTCCTTACGGGGCTCCAGGCCGATGGACCTCAGTGAGTTCTCCTTCTTGCCCCTCTCCCCGTTCAGTTTTGCCCGAAGAAAGAGCTATTTTCAGAGGAAATCCTCCAAGCATTGCTGTAACACAGCAGGACGAACACTCCCCACAATAACAAATGTATGTAAAAGATCGTCAGTTAGAAATCATTTTTAAGTTGAGATATCGTTCAAAGGCAAAGATGATCTATATGCCAGCAGACAGGGCCCATAGATCTTTTGGAGAAATGAGAGGGCCTTATTTAATGATTTAAAGAACAGCACCATAAAAAAAAATAATTCCATATATAAATATTTAAATATAGTTTATTATATTCAATACCTGTCCAAATATATCCTCCGCATAGATCTTTTTCAACTGCGCTCAAAGCTAGCGAACTCCAGGAATACTAGAAAGTATCAAAAAACATCAGCTAGAAAACTTCGCCATGCGTTTAGAAGACAGGGTTGTTTTTTAAACCCGATGTTACCGGCAAAGCAGCTGTATGTACTTTCACCGGATTTTGAGGAACGAAGGCAATTGCCAAGGGAGGGAATTTAGTAAAAACATTTTTTTTATTCTTTTTCATGTCATACTTCTAAAGACCACATTTCAGGAGCTAACAATACTTCCTATTATTAGGTTCGTGGCTGTATTTCAAACGCACCCTCCACCTCCGGGCCACACATATGCACATGGAAATGTACATAATGCTTCCGTTCGGGCGAGTCTGTCCACCTATCGATGAGATCTGGTGCCGAGGGCACGGAAGATTTCCAGTAAAATGCAGGTGACCCCTCGCTCTGTTGCTGTCTTCAAGGGCCCTGTCGGTTCAGCCTCAGAGACTGCGGAAATCACGAATGGAAATCTGACAGCTGGTGACAACGGCAAGCCAGGAGCCTCTTCTACAAAACCGGTCTGAAAACCTGCGGGAGTTCCCAGGGAAAACCAGTTTCCCAGCCCCGCACTCCTTTGCCCACCGCTCGCTCGTGGAATTCTGGGCTCGGAGATGCTCGCTTCCATCAAGTGGCGCCACGTTCCGAAGAGCCGCCGGCGCTCGGCCCAAGCTTCTGTCCCGCTCTCTCCCCCGGGCGGGCACCCACGGGTGGCATTCACGTCTCCAGGGACTGTGTCCTTCACCTCTCCTGCCAGCCCGTCCCCTCCTGCGGCAGCTGGAGTCCCATGCATCTTATCTACCACTATCAGAAACGTCAACAGTTTTCGAGAAACAGATGCAATTGGGCCGCAGTAACCTACTTAAGTACCATAAATTCCAGCAGGCGCTTGGCTTTCATGGGCGGTGTGTGACTTGAAAAATGACACACTCTTGAGAGAGCAAACGACTATTTTTAAAGGACTAGCAGGAGATGCCGGACTCCTCGAGAAGTCCTGGCGCCGGCGGGGGTCTGGCGCCTGGCACCAGCCCCGCCCAGGTGCCACGTGACCCCCGAGCGTGATGAAATCCACGCGTGACTCAGGCCCCAGGGCCCGCCCAACGCGATCGCCCGCACATTCTCCGCTCCTGCCCCTGCAGGGAGCCCGCACTTACTCTCCATCCACTGCCGGGGTCAGATCCCAGCCCCGCCGGAGCCCCAGGGTGTGGCTTTGGCACGTCGCGTGACCCCGCTAAGCCTCGCTTCTTCTCTGTAGAAGAGGAGTCGTGTGCCTCGGCTGGAAGGTTGTGAAGAGGCCGTAATGCTCGGAGAGCCCCCTGCACCACGACGGGCAGGGAGCAGGCACGCGGGACCAGGTCCCCTCTGGTCTGGGGAGGGGCGCTCGCCTCAAGGGTGAGCGTCAGCCACACGCACCGACGGTCCATCTGAGCGGCCCGTGGCCTCGGGGGCTAGCTCTCACTGAAGAATTCCCAAATACATGATCCCAGGGACTCCACCCCACAATGGAGGTACCTCCACCATCAGGCTGTCTGGTTCCTGCCCCTTCTCAAACTGGGATTTGCCCCAAAGTCCCCGCATGATCCTCCGGAAAATATAAGACCTTTTGGAGGATGCAGCCGCCCACCGTGAATACAGTGGTGCTTTCTTAGCCGAAGGCCAAGTGCCAAAGCCCTGGGCCAGGTTAGACACCACACAGCACGAAGTGAGCCCCCAGGCCTGTGAAAGCCTGGCCCCAAGGTGGAAGAGGATGCAGACAGCGGGGCTAGTTCCTAACACTAGTTCAACATCCGTGTGTGTCTTATGTATCTGATCCTGAACACAGATGACGGTAAATGCATATCGACGCGTGATTATCCACATTAATGAGCCTCAGATCTTTCTAGCAGCTCCTAACAAAAGATGGCACGAGTCCCCTACCAGCCCTTGACACATGCTGAGGGACCGGACGTCATGGGCATCAGCCCATTTCACAGGTGGGGATGTTGGCGCACGGAGAAGCGGGGGTACATGTCCAGGACGGCAGAGTACGTTCCCAGCATCCTCAGGGCGTGAGCCCAGCTTCCTGGATGCCCAGCTGCTCTGTGCCATCCTCACCACAGGAAGAGAAAGTTCCTGCAGACATTATGCAGGGGCTAATGTCTCACCGGGCCGCGCATTCCTGGGGGTGCGGACCAGCGGTGCAGAAACCGTCAATGACAACGTGTTCCCTCGCGGTCCTTTGCATTTCTTATTGCCACTTCTGTCCCATCCCTCATGCCTTTCAGCTGTACCAGATGTGGAGAAAATTACATGTTCCCTGAAACTTAATGACCAAATTTAAAGCAATTTTAAACTAATCAGGGTTCTGTTAAGCTGATTTTATTAATTTAACAGTTTTAAGAGTTTAACAAAACGATGCGCTTGGAAATCTTTGTTGTGGAAGCTGCTCGTTTAGGTGCAGAAGGCATGACGCCACCCAAGAAATCCTCCCTCGGAGAAAAGGATGATTTTTAAAATAGCAAAATAATGCTTCTCAGAGAGGCACAATTATTGATAACATGGCACATGGTGGAATGCTACACCCACCCTTAGGCTTCTAGAACAGTTTACACAAGGTGCTTATGCAGAGGGAAACTAAAGAGATACTTCCATCCAGAATTAGAGACTTCACTGGCGACGAGAGAGAGAGATAGAGAGAGAGAGAGAGAGAGAATTTTAAGCAGGCTCCACATGGAGCCTGACTCGAGGCTCGATCCCATGACCCTGGGATCATGACCTAAGCTGAAATCAAGAGTTGGATGCTCAACCGATACTATTAAACATTAATTAATATTAAATATTATTTAAAATAATCTATCAACTTTCCACTCATAAGTAGGTATGAGTTGCCCTGCCTAGGGATTCTTCTTATTTGAAATAGAAACACGGAACCTTTTGTTTCTGATGGAGGCTGCTGACAAGGTTTGACATGCTTTTTACATACCGAACATAAAATGACCACAGGCTCCTAAGATCAGACCTGTGTTCAAATGAAGCCAAAGCAAAAAAAAAAAAAAAAAAAAAAAAAAAAAAGGCCCAAATGGTTCTTGAATCTTACAAGGACAGTATGTGGCATCTCCTTACTTTTAAAGATAAATCAGAAGTTAAAATCCAGATTTTTAAAAATCAGCTATGTACCTATCTAGAAGAAAGTTGTCTTATCATCAAAGAATTAGGTGCCACTCACTGGCTGTGGGACTTTAGGTGAGTGACTTCACCTCTCTGAGCTTCTTTGCGCATCTGGAAAAACATGGACAACCTTCATCCTAGGACTCAGTGAGGATGAGCGAGCGAGTGCAGCTAACTGCACAGAACGGACCCTGGCTCAGCAGCACAGGAGTCACATTGGCCGTCACCGTGATGTAGACCGAAACAGATGCAGCACCGTGAGTGACTGTTGTGCTTCAGGAATTGCACCTCAGGCTCGCTGTATTTGGGTTTTTTTTCCCTTTCTTTCTAATTTTAAATGACAAAAGTGATACAGTCTTTAAAAAATAGAAAGCAAGATATTTAATCAATTGGAGGTATGACAAGTAAAATCGGAAATCCTCTCCCCTCCCCCAACCAGTAATTTCAGTCTCGTTCCCAGAAGTCATCATGATCGACAGCCTCAAACATGTCTCCCCGAACTTCCTATGTGTGTGCGTGTAAAGGCAGACACACATATTTCTATCACCTGTCACTTATGTTATGGATACATACATCAGGACAATTTATGCTACATACAATGTATCTTACACACATTACACACAATCACATACACTTCCACATGGAGCCACTCACATGTGTAGTTTTTCATCTGTTACTCTCTGGCTTGCTTTTTTCTCTAACAATAGATCATAGACCTCATTCTATATCAGACTCACAGATACAATTCATTCTTCTCCATTGCTGCGTAGGTGTTTGTGATTTGCATGCGGCATATATTAACCTTTCCTTTACTAACGGGCGTTTATGGTTTCTCCTGCATTTCCTTGTTAAAAAGCACGCCGCAAAGACTACTTTCATGTACGGACTTGAGCACAAGACAATGACGATGAGCAGTGGGGGGGCCTAAGAGAGGACAAGAGTCAGGGACGGAGGGTGGACATTTGCTTTGCATATCACTTGGTAATAAAAACAGAAAGCTTAAAGTGTACTGGCTTGATACCCCTTTACACCACTATTACTATTAAAACTTAGTAAGTGGAAAAATTGGAACCCCCGGGCACTGTTGGTGGGAAAGTAACATGGCGCACCTGCCGTGGGAAAGAGTACGGTGGTTCTTCAGGAAGGCCATGGGAAGCGAAGTAAGCTGGGCGGAGAAGGACAGACACCATATGCTATCACTCACAGGTCTAACAGGAGAAACCTAACAAGGGACCGTGGGGAGGGGAAGGGGGGTGAAAAGAAAGTTAGGGAGGGGGAGGGAGGCAAATCATGAGAGACTCTTGAATACTGAAAACAAACTGAGGGCTGGAAAGGAGGAAAGGGGTTGTGGGTGATGGTCATGGAGGAGGCCACTTGTGGGGAAGAGCACTGGGAAACCAACTTGGCAATAAACTATTAATAAAATAAATAAACAAATAATAAAAGTAAAAATAAATAAATAAAAATAAAAATAAATAAATAAAATGAGTGATCTATCACCTCAAAAAAATAATTGTATCATACGATCTAGGAATTCCACTTCTGGGCACATATCGCCCCAAAAACCGAAAAGCAGGCACTTGAAGAAGTATTTGCACACCCACGTTCAGAGCAGCTTATTCAAGATAGCCAAAAGGTAGGAACAACGCAGATTTCCGTAGACAGAGGAACGGGTCAGCAAAGTGTGTTCTGTGCACACGATGGAGTATCGGCCTTAAAAAGGAAGGAAATTCTGAGCCGTGGTACAACGTGGATGAGCCCTGAAGATGTTACGTTAAGTGAAACGAGCCAGACGCAAAATGACAAATGCTGTGTGATCCTACTTGTAAGAGGCACACAGAGTAGCCAAAGTCACAGAGACAAAGAACAGGAGGATGAGCGCCAGGGGCTGGGGCGGGGGGATGACCCAGCGGCGTTTAATGGGGACAGAGTTTCATTCGGGGAAGATGAAGCCATTCCGTAGATACACGTCGGGGACGGTTGCACAGGCATGTGAATGTACTTAATGCCGTTGAATTGTACGCCTGAAAGTGGCTAAGACGGCAATGTTCCGGTATGCAGATTTTACCGCAATTGTTTAAAGATGTAACGGTTTATTTTAGGTGTGCTCCAAACATCCCTGCATCCAAACGGTCCCTTCAAAAAGGCACGTCCCAGTGAACTCTGTGAAAAGAGCTGCATCAAATGGCCTGTGCCGGATAAGATCCGGAAGATCCGCTGCTGCCTCTGAGCGTGTCACTAATGGACTGCAGGAGGGGGGGAGCAGGTGAACGCACCATCAGTGGCGTGAAAATGGCACAAACACTGCTGATAGGAAGGAGTGTGAGCTTTGCTGAAGCCACGCGCCAGGCGGACCCATGATCCTCTTATTCTCTATAATCGTCTATATGTTTAAGACATCTTATGATAACAATAATAAATACATTTTTTTTTAACTGGAAAGTGCCAGGAAACTCTGTTTAGGAAATCTAGATGCCCAGGTTTCCAGATGTTTCCATTTTATGATCCAGTTTTTAAAAACGTAATGCAGAGACAAATATAGTGCTGACAACTTTTATTTTGCTAAGTAAGGACACCAAAACAGCTGCCATCTGCTTTCAGTGTTGTTCATCAAAGAAGGCGTGTTTTATGTTAAAAAAACGAGCTTGGACATAAAAGATTGTCCCTCTCAAGAAGCGGAAGTTGGCGACCATTCCCAATATGTTGGTCACACACCATAATTTCCTGCATTTTGCCATCGACCAGAGTGAACGTCTCCAGAGACTGGCAACAGGCAGGTTCCTGGACTTGGGACCCCCACCCGAGCCCACGCTCCTCACCTGTAAACCCAGAGTCATTTCCAGAGTCAGCTCTGAGGCCCCAAGCGCTCCTCCCGCCCTGCACTCCAGTCCCCTCCCAAACTGTCCCAAGCAGAGCTCCGCCCCCCGTCATACATTCTTCTCTCCTGGGGAGCACCTCCACCCCTCCTCCCAGACCCACTAGAATTATCTCCCGGAGGAGACTCGTGAATACCCCCACCACGGAGACTTCCAATACACTCGCCAAGGAGTCTCTAAATATACCCACCAGGGAGCTTCGGGGTGTACACACCAAGGGAAACTCTGAATACACCCACCAGGAATAATCCCAAATTACACCCAACAGGGAGACTCTCAAAACAGCCACCAGGAAACAAGCACCCAGTCGTGTGTGTTTCTCCACGGTGCTGTTTTGCATATTTCTTTCTCTCAAACTGCAGTGTTCATTCCCCCAGGAGCTGGCTTCTTGCAAGCAATGGTGCCTGCTACCTCATTTTTAATAATTGATGTTTATAGTGAATAAATTAAATAATGAATGACTTAACTTTATCCTGAAGTAGGTCTGTCTGGAAGATAGCTCCCCAAAAATGATAGCTTAAGTAGGTACTGCCAACTTGCAGTCACACGGTGGGCGGGTAAGTGAGGCTGCCACCCGCCATCTGCCAGGGACAAAGGTCAGCCTCTGAGCAGCACTGCCATCGTGATAGTAAGAGCGAGCATGTCCTTGGTGACTCTGTATCTGAGGCCCAGCACTAAGCACGTACATGTATTATCTCATTTAATTCTCCATCACTAGCAGGAAAGGTATATTTTGGACACTTTTTATTGATGATTACTTTGAAATATTTTAAGACCTACAGAAAATTTGCAAAAATAGGACATTTGTCTATATGCTTTACTCAGATACCCCAAACGTTAACATATAGCTCATCGGCTTTCCCTCTCTCTCTCTATTTCTAGACACACACACACACACACACACACACAATTTCCGAACTGTGAGAGAGTCAGAGGAAGCCACAATGCCCCTTCGCCTCGAAATAGTTCATTGTGTATTTCCTAGAAATCAGAACGTCGACATTGGCGCTAAACTATTATCTCACCTACAGACCTTCAAATGTCACCCATTGTCCTCCACTGTCCTGTAGAGCAAAAGAAAAGAACAAAACTCCATCTGGCTCAGGATCCAGTCCAGTATCACACTAACATCTACTTTTATCTCCGTTAGTCTTCTTTAGTCTGTATCAGTTCCTCTGGGTTTTTTTCTTCATGACCTTGACATTTTGGAGTACTGTCCAATTATTTCACAGAAGTCCCTCAATGTCAGTCTGTCTGCTGTTTCCTCGTCAGATCCAGGCTGCACCTTTTCAGCAGGAAGACCACAGAAAAGATTCTGTGTCCTACTCAATGCATTGTTTCCAGATGACATCCACAGGATGGCCGCTGTCCCGTTATTAGTGATGTTAACTTTGATCATTTGATTAAGGTAGGGTCTGCTATATTTTTCCATTGTAAAATTAGAATGTTCCCTTTGAAATTAATGAGAATTTTGTGGATACATTGGGACTTCATAAATTCCTTCTATATTGGCAATTTATACCAAGAAACACTCTTCTTTCTTCTCTACTTATTGATTTATATGTATTTGATGATAATTGGCTCATTTACCCCAGGTTTGACCCCTGGGTGTCTGGCTTGTAGGTTCTTTTACTACATCTCCATCGTTCTTTGAGCACTTTCTTACTTTCCGGTCCACACTGCTCCAGGCTCATCCTGTCCCCTATCTGCCCCAGCGCTGGAATTAACCATATTTCCCAAGATTTCTGGCATCTTTCAGTGGAGAAACTATTCAGAAAGCCATATCTAGGAGCTAGATTTGCTACTGAAGTGTCACTGCTTTTAGACTCTCTCGGAAGACAGCAATGTCGATACATCCATCTACATTTTTTGGTAGCTCTCTGTGTGTAAGTATTCACGTAGACGTGAATTCACGTGGATTCCAGTCCAACACCACAGGTCTAATCTAGCCGTCCACCCTTCTATGCACTGATTTAGAGAAAAGTGGCTCCCATTACTCCCAATAAATTTATATAGTCCCTATATCTTGAATATAAGTAATTTCAGAATTACTAATCCACATGACTTTAAGAAACAAACCTACCAACTAGAGTAACAATATACTTATTTACACTTATTTTTTGTTATTAGCCTCAGGGCGCTTGGTCAAAATACTGAATCCATTACTACCCAAAGCAATCTACACATTCAAGGCAATCCCCATCACAATTGCACCAGCATTCTTCTCAAAGCTAGAACAAGCTATCCTCAAATTCGTATGGAACCACAAAAAAACCCCAAATAGCCAAAGTAATATTGAAGAAGAAAACCAAAATGGGAGGCATCACAATCCCAGACTTTAGCCTCCACTACAAAGCTGTCATCATCAAGACAGTATGGTATTGGCACAAAAACAGACACATGGACCAATGGAATAGAATAGAGAGCCCAGAATTGGACCTACAAGTGTATGGCCAATTAATCTTTGACAAAACAGGAAAGAGTATCAATGGAAAAAAGACAGCCTCTTCAACAGGTGGTGTTGGGAGAGCTAGACAGCAACATGTAGAAGAATGAAATTAGATCACTTTCTTATACCATTCACAAAAATAAACTCAAAATGGATAAAGGATCTGAATGTGAGACAGGAAACCATAAAAACCTTAGAGGAGAAAGCAGGAAGCAGCCTCCTTGACTTCAATCGCAGCAATTTCTTCCTCGACACATCCCCGAAGGCAAGGGAATTAAGAACAAAAATTAACTATTGGGACTTCATCACGATAAAAAGCTTCTGCACTGCAAAGGAAACAATCAAAACAACTAACAGGCAACTGACAGATTGGGAAAAGATAGTGGCAAATGGCATATCAGATAAAGGGCTAGTATCCAAAATCTACAAGGAACTCACTAAACTCCATACCTGAAAAATGAATAATCCAGTGAAGAAATGGGCAGAAGATCTGAACAGACACTTCTCCAAAGAGGACATCCAGATGGCCAACAGGCACATGAAATGATGCTCAGCATCACTCATCATCAGGGAAACACAAATCAAAACCACACTGAGATACCACCTCACACCAGTCAGAGTGGCTAAAATGAACAAATCAAGAGACTATAGATGCTGGCGAGGGTGTACATATACGGGCACCCTCCTACACTGTTGGTAGGAATGTAAACAGTGCAGCCACTCTGGAAAAAAAGTGTGGAGGTTCCTCAAAAAACTATCAATAGAACTCCCCTAAGACCCAGCAATAGCATTGCTAGGGATTTACCCAAAGGATACAGAAATGCTGATGCATAGGGGCACATGCACCCCAATGTTCATAGCAGCACTTTCTACAATAGTCAAATCATAGAAAGAGCCTAAATGTCCATCAACTGATGAATGGATAAAGAAGATGTGGTATATGTACACAATGGAGTACTATATGGCAATGAGAAAGAATGAAATCTGGCCATTTGTAGCAAAGTGGATGGACCTCTAGGGTGTCATGCTAAGTGAAATAAGTCAGGCAGAGAAGGACAGAAACCATATGTTTACACTCATAGGTCTAAC